>JAZGTH010000008.1:12962500-13060000 GCA_036877525.1 Chromobotia macracanthus
GCTGGTGACCCTGTTCATATGACTGCGGCTCACAGACATACGACACAGTCACCTGAGTTGTAGCCAGTCCTAGACATCTGTTAGGATATCCTGTAGCTGCCCCTTATACACACACATGCACACACACACTTACATGCACCAGCTGCTCCTGAGTGTCGAACTCTTTGCTACATCCGTCCCAGTGGCAGTTGGTCTCGTATAAAACATCAGGCTCTTGTTTGCCGTCCTCCAGATCTTCCTTCAGGTCTACAGCCCCACCCAAACGCTCCTGAGGGAAACAGTTAAAATACTTCATAAACACTCTCCAGAGCTCCAGCGTTAGCAAGAGGTTTAAACATGTTTGAGGAGGTTTTTACTCTAAATAACCTGGATTCAATGTGTGAGGAAAATTCTGTTTCTTTTTTTGTATCCGTTACATCACCTGACCATTAGTCACTGAATCAAAACTTTTATATAAAAATATATAAAATCAATACAAATATAACCCTGGTGGATGTTATATTATTTACTCAGCCAGAATAAACATTAATTGTGTGCTCACAGGTTCACGTGTGTGGTGTGTTAAGAGCAATCGAACTGTTGAACCACTGTGGGTATCTAGACGCTCTCCAACGCAACACACACACGCGGGCTGCTGACGGCAGCATGTTTATCTGCGGCCTGTGTGCTATCTTCATCAATTCTGTTGGCCCCAAGACGACAGCGGTCGCCTCACTTCCCATGCATCACGCGCCAACCCGCCTCACCGCCAGCCGTGACCGCAGATTTGTCAAAAGATGAGCAGCGAGCGAGAGAAAGTGCGAGGAAAAAAACTCTCAGGTGACAATAACGGCCGGCCAATATTTCATTAAAATGAAGTACTCTGGCACAGTTAACACAGCCGCGAGAAAAACGCAGCGAGTGAGGGAACGCTTGTAAAGCTCTTATCAGCTGGAGTTTTTCTTGCGGTGTGCGTGCGAGAAAGGGGTCAGGGGACTGCGGCGGCTCCCGGGGGCCGCACAGCCCGTCAATGATCAGGAATGAGCATTTGCAGAGTTTTTTTCAGGATAACAGGACGCACGGGTGATTCACTGCTGTGATTCGTCATTTGGTGTTTTTTAGCAGACTTGTTTTGGTCTCTTTAATTAAACGATGAGAAACAAGATCTGTTCCATAATGTAGTGAGCACTTTGTTTACTGACTACATAGGCAGCATCTGACTGAAAAACATTTGACTTTTGGACTTGGAGCGCTTTAAATAAACAGATTTTATTCAATACTGAAAAACAGTAAGTTTAGCGTAATTAAATGTTTTTTCACTGCTTCTGGTTATTCTTGTTTGGCTTGAGCTCAGCTAACTTGCCCATGGTGTCTTAAAAGGTACCCTACATACGCAGCTAGGTTTTGTATCAGAGCCACAGCGTTGTAATGGTCTTACCGGAGAACATGGCGTCAGGGGTCGCGGCCCATCCAACTCTGATTTGACCTTTGACCTCTTGGTGTTCAGGGGGTTGACCGTGCTGCTGACTGCTGAGTCGCCACTGATGTTCTGAGGAGAGAAAAAGATGATGAGAGACGCTGAACACACCACATCTGCTGCAGGACATCTGAACACAGTGTTTAGCTCAACACTAGCTCAACCCAAAGCGCTGACAGAGACTTTCTGTGGTTTGGATTCAACATGACATCAGCACACCACAGAGAAACAAGCTTCTGATCAGCAGAGATCTTGTCTCATGTCAGATGGTTAGTTGTGTGTTCTGTGTGTGTGTAAATGTTGCTTGTGCTGGTGTGTGTTTGTACTTTTGTTAATGTACGATTGTTTTTGTTTGTGCATATTGTTGTGTTTTTTGTCTGTGTTTGTGTATGCACTTGTGCTTGTTTGTATTGGTGTTTGTGTATGATCTTGTGTTAGTGTTTGCTGTGGTCAGGGTCTGTGTTACCTTGCCCTCAATGTCGCTGATGGTGGGCGTGGTCAGGGCGGAGAGGGTCAGTGGGTGATGTCTGCTGGAGAAGGTGGGTGATGGTTGTATGAGTGGAGGCGTGTGACCGAACGCACTGAGACCTCTCTGCTGGGATAACAGCTGCTGATAAGCCACGGGATTAATGGAGTGAGGGAACGGAAACGATGGACTGTAGGAGAAACACAGAACGAGATGAAGAACATGTCTGAGATACAGTTAAACTACAGCCAGAGGGAGCAAAAGGAAGGGAGGGAAGTCCGGAGCGGGTGTACAGTACCTGATCCCCCCTACAGACAGGTGACCGTACGAGCTGCTGGCGGCCGAACTGGAACGGGAGTTGTTGATATAAGCCACCAGAGAGTTGGGGGAGGTTCGGATCATCGTCTGTAGATCGATACTGGCATCTGAGAGCGGAGAAATGGACAGTGCTCGTTTCCGACTCAACCTGGGCGTCAGGCGGGGACTAGGGAACCGTGACACTGTAAACACAAACACAACCATCTTAACCAGACAGATCAAGATGAAACTCATGCTGGTGAACAACACCAAACCATCACAATTTCCTGTCCTGTCTGTCAAAATGATCGTATTTACAAGACAAGCACACAAAAGCACGGAGGCATTCAAAGAAACACAGTGGAAACAATTGTTGCTGATCATAAAAAATAATAATTGTGAGTGCTGACCGTATATTTTGTTTACATGCAACTATCCACAGTGTGAAGTAACACTGTAGCCACCAGTTCACCATGTGAACATGCACGGCTGTCTCTTCCAGGTCCGCCCACCGCTGGGTTATTTCAGGAACCTTACAAGAGTGTGTGTGCATTTGGACTGCATGATAAATGCTCTCACACACTGCCTGTGACACACAGCTCCACAGGATAAAGCAGAGCCTCATCAATAACAGCTCAAGATTGATTCATTTCTGCAGAAAACGGAATCTACTGTATCTGGATTCAATTCACATTTATTTGTATAATGCTTTCACAATACATATGGTTTCAAAGCTACTTTACAGAAAATGCATGTCAGAAGTGAATTTATAAATGTACAGGTGTACATTTATAACATGTAGATCACAGAACATGTAGATGTCTAATATGGTGTATGCATTTAAACAGAAACAGAAAGAATCTGAATTAACAATTAATGAAACGATCAAATTGCCAGTACAAAGTTTCATTCCCAAGACTTTAATTCATCAATAAAATACACTGGTTAGGTGAATTCTCTAAAACTAACCTCATTTTCATTTGATACGAGATAAGTAATTCTTGCCAATAAATGACTGTAATTATCAGGATAACATTCAACTATTGCAGCCTTTATGTAATGAGAGTCATTTATACACTGACTCTGTTTGTGTCAGTGTATGTGTGTGTGTAAATAACCTGCATGTGTTGTGCATGAGTGTGTAAAGAGAAATGCAGGACTCTCAACTGTACTGGTGACAAATTGAAAAACAGATTTTCAAAACACATTTTAAAGATTCTGGAATTAAACCTGACCTGTTTCTACACAATAAGTGCACAGATGCAAAAATTCAGCCGAAACAAGCACTCAGTCCTCTATATTCATCTTAGTCCTCTCAAAGCTCATGTGTAGAGTTTGTTTCGGACTCTGGGCTGTTTGACACAACTGCAGCAAACTCAACAGGTGCTAAACATTAGTGCTGGTGCTAACAGACCCTGTGTGTGTGTGTGTGTGTGTGTGTGTGATTAGAGGTCGTATCCAGAGTCTCTGGCAACTGGAGAGTTCATAATGATTTCATCACGTGTGATGCCAACACAAGCAGGATTACACAAATCATTTCTGTGTGTGTGTGTGTGTGTGTGTGTGAGAGAGAGACCCCAGCACTAATAAATAATCCCTCAGTTTTGTTGTGGGTGTGTCATTACTCTTAGCATGAGAACTAATCAAGCCCTGTAGACACATTTAAGTGTTACTTTACTAACTAGTTACAAGACTGAAAGCACACACACACACACACACACACACGTGAGTTTGGTGATCTGGTGAACGAGCTCTGTTGTAGAAAGTGTGTAACACCACAACTGTTCACAGGCGCCCGTGATTTCTGTCTTGGTTACATGTTCCCGTCAGAGGAAATGAATTTTTGTTTTCAGACTCTGAGATTTTGTGGGCCAGTATTGAGCAGTTGTGTCTCTTTCTCACTGTCAGTAAGTGACTCATGCTGTTTCCAGTCAGAGTGGGACACGCTCCATCGTCAGCATCCAAAAATCATCTGAGCAGAAGCGTCGCAGGCGCCGGGCGGCTCGCAGATCAAAGCCAGATGGAGTTAGTTCAACTAAATGAGCTATTCAGCTGTGTTGCTTTAGCAGATTCTGAGATCTGTGTGGACGACACACTTCACACTCGTGATAAAGGGGCGAGAACGGACGGACGGAGTCTTAACATGTGAGTCACACACTTCATGTTTCTTTTTCAAGTCTAATTATTTGAAGAGACATGAGCACAAATATTTGCTCTGCAGAGGGTCGAACCTGCTGTATGTTACAGTCTGTTTATTTTAAATAATACCTCTCTCTCTCTCTCTTTCATTCCTGCCTTTACCAGAAAAATTAGTGACAGTATTTTTACTGTGACTGATAAATTTACTCCCCGATTAGCTTTATTTAAACAGAAAGGTGCCAAATATGTTACACATACAAAACACAGTTAAACAAAACGCTGCAGATAATCCCACCATTAATATTGTGATGATTCAGAGCTTCTGTTCAGATAAACAACATTCCACATGTCAGAAATCGAATGATGTTTGCTTGACAAATACAACAAACTGTTTCTGCACAAACTTGGATTAAGGGGGTTTTCAGATTCCATAACTCATGTTTCACGCCACACAGACATGCAGCGTTGCCCTCATAACCACATTTCTGTCTGTCTGTCTGTTCTTTGTCTGTCTGTCTGACGGCCTGTCTGTGGTTTGTCTGTTTATCAGTCTGTCTGTACCAGCCGCTCCAGTAGCAGCTGAGGTGTCTCAGATGAGTGATGTTCTGTCTCTCCAGCACATTTAGCTCTTCTCCACAGAAATCTGTCTGTCCAAACAATACACTTCCCTTTTAAGGTGACTCAGGGAGCACCAGATGATGAAACACTTCCCTCATGTTTAACAGCTACACTTTGTAAGGACACAGAGCTCTATAAAACATACGAGTGTCAGCTCTGACGATCCTTTCTGAGCTCTGGGAATGATCAAACTGAGCTCTTTGCTTCACCCTTTTCTACTGAACTTTTCTGTCTGTGATGTATGTGTGATCTCTTTGTAATGTATGTAGTCCTTTATAAAGGGGGTGCCTGTAAACTTTTGACCATGTAGTTTAGTAAATCACTTCCATTCGGACAAAGATGTACAAACTATGTCCATCAAATGCAATTGTTTACAAATTTTACAAATTTAAGAATATATTCTGAATTTTGTCACACCTCTATAGATTAGCACACATCTATCTCAAACTCACCATCCACAGGGGTGAAGTATTCGGGCAGGTGGGCGGCAGTTGCCCCCTGCATGAGCAGCTCCCCATACGGGCTTCTGTGGCCGGTCATCAGGTGGTAATAATCAGCCGGGGTGGCACCAGGAGGAGGAGGGGGCAGACCGAACAGCCCTCTGTCCTTCAGGTGTTCATGGGCCACTGCATGAGACAGAAGGACAGGACGATGTAGATAAACTGTACTGCCAGAACATTTAGTGAACAAAACAATTAAAACATCTTTTTATATTTATGACATCAGACCATTTATATAATCAACACTAATTCAGTCATTTGATTTATCCTGATATAATATGCTAGCTCCCAAAGGTTATCCATTCATAACAGAGATCATTTGCATACAGAAAGTCTTCAAGAAGAAATATGAAAAATATGAACTTTAACTGTTGTGCTTTAAAATGTCTCAACTAATTGAAGAGCGTGTTGTATTCTCAGCACTGTCACACGTTTGTGTGTCTGACCCCACACATTCAGAGTCTGCAGTACACAGATCAGAGGTCAGATGACCTACAGTAGGAACTCAGACATGCATTAACATCTGCACCCAGTAAAAGGCTTTTAAAAGTGTTAGAAGCAATCAGAGATAAAACCCAACATGCTTTACACTGCAGAGACCCAGCCCTGTAAACCCTGATGCCAGAAACTCAACACACAAACCACTTCATGACTTTATAAAACCAGCATCTTTCAAACAAATAATCTATCAAACAAACAATCAAACAAAATCTGTCCATCTTCAACATCAAAACTCACTCAGCCAGCTAACAAACACAAAAATATCTGGGCGCTTTTCAGGGCCTTTATTTCTGTATGTTTCAACTTTGAGAAAATAAATATGGTGTTAAAATAAGAGGCAGCAGAAGGCAGGATCTGTGTTTAACTCTGAGGTTTGTCTACAGAGCTCACCAGGGTCAGCTGTACCTGGAAACTGTTCAAGGCCTCTTCTAACCCGCCACACTGCATTCAGCTCAAATAAACCCATTTCTCTTCTCTCAGCGTTCTTTTATGTCTTTACAGCTGCTGGGATCTCCTGCGCACTGTTGTTTAAGTTTAAAGGAGCAAACACATTACTGCTGACAGACTGCAGATGGTGATTTATACGTCATGTCTTCTGCCGCCACAACCTGTAACAGTAATTTAGCTCTGAAGAGAGACCCGTCATCAAACCGGCAACCAAACTGAGGAATTCTGCCTGGTCTGGTTTCTCTTATTAATTTCCAAAATGCCCCCCAACCCCCACCCCCGAAAGCCAAATCTACACGTGTCCGATTCCTTCAGTAATGCTGAGGGAATATTGACACAAGAATGTGAAATTTAAAACAGAGACATTCAAAATGACAGTAATTAAAGGTTATGAAAAGAAAGACGGATGAATGCTGAATTTCAAACCTGTGTTGAGGTTCAAATAACACCAGCTAGTTTAAACTGGGCAGTTCTACAATAACCACAGCAAAGAGAGTAACCTCACCAAACCTGCAATGTGATATAACATGTGACCTGACATCTTCTGATCATTGGCTCTTTCCACTAGTAGGCAGCGCTTCATTCACTAGAGTTGCACTTTCCACCATTGATAGTAACAGAACTGCAAGATCTTGATAATTGTTTAATCTTTGATTTAATTCCTCACCGTCAGCTGGACTCAGTCCACGGGCTGCAGATATCATGGACAGCGTTGGGCTGCCATGCGCTGATCGGAGGTAATGCTCCACGTGCGGAGAGACATAGGAGTGGGGAGGAAGGAAGGTGGACTCGCCGGCGCCCCCGGGAGACAGTCGAATCAGGGAAATGTCAGAAATCACCGGGCTGCCCGGTAAACCTGGAGGCCTGGAGGACAGAGATAAACACAGCACGTTTGTCAATAATTTGTTTTAAAAGCACTTAACAGAGATGAGCAAATAAATCACTCGTGTCTGTTTAATACTCCAATTACAAAATCAAAACACAAGTACCCGTACTGCAGGTCATTTGGCAAAGATGTAAGTTTGTAAAGTACATTTGTTTGTCCTTGTCAGTTGATTCTGAGACTGTTCAATGTTTCTCACTGTTTCTCATTTTGAGGTTCCACAGTGATGAAAAGTTTGCCATAACTAATATTCTGAGGTTTTGGTGTTCAGTGTGTGAACTGATGTGAGGTGTGATGGGATAAAGCCAGCGTTTCTAACACAAACCAGACTGGTCACTCGATCTGCGTCTGCTTTAACTGCCTGGTTTTATTTTAAAACATTCTCTATAAATACATTTCTGCCGTTTTGTTTTTCTTATGGTATTTTAAGGATATTTAGAGATATTTTTACTGGAAAACAAATCAAAGTGTGTGTGTGTGTGTGTCTGTGTTTTGGGGAGGATAAACACATGATGAAGTAGATTTACAGTCAGATGAAAAGTTTTGCCCCATCTGAGATCACTAAACTTTATTAAATCGTTCCGGAGATTTGATTAGCCAATCTGAAATATTCCATGTTTTAATGACATAAAATATTTTGATTTTTATAGTGGAAAACGACCTAAACAAAAGAGCGTTGCATAAATAATTACACTAATTAATTATTAAATTTCTCCATGATGTAACAGAACAAAAACTCATTTAACTAAAGCAAACTCAAACAAAAAAGCAATAAAACATTTTTCTTTACAAAACAAGGAGCATGAGAAACAAAAGCATGTACACGTATCAGACACATGCATACTTAATAATCACACAATTTCCTTGGAGATCAGATGGACTGTGTGCAAAACATTCTTTATTTCAAACAAATCTCCACCACAAAAGAGAACGCAGCCCGGGCAGCACTTAAATAAGTAATGCAATATTCAGATTTTAAAATCTTTAGCCTGTGGAATGCTTCTCATTTTCATTCCAACGGGAGATTCCAGTAAAACACAGGCTCAGAAACATCGCCCATTCTACATCAGGGGACTTTGGGAGCTTGGAAGCTGCCTCGTTCACACCTATACCCTCCTAAAGAGCCAGACGCTCCTGGAGTCTGGGCTTATGGCTCCCAGAATGCAATGGGGCAGTGTCGCCAGTGGAGGATATGAGCCAGAATGTAGTAAATCTCAGTGGCCTGGGGCCTTGAATGCAGTGTGATTCAACGGGCCAGTCAATGTCCTTGGCTGCACTCAAAATCTTCCACTTTTCCTTATATAGTAGGTTCTACATAGTGCACTAAAGAGGGAACAAGTGAGTACTGGTATAAATCTTGATTGCTGGAGAGGCCAAAAGAGCAGAAACTTTGTTAAATATATGTACTTAGGAAAACCTTGTGGTACTAATTAAATAATAAAATAAAACTATACATGCATACTTTGTCAGTTTGAACAAATTTAATGTTTATATTTAATAATATTTAGTTTATTAGGGTAGTTTTATATTTAACTGAAACACTGTAAAATTTGTTTCCTAAAACCTGGACAACAAAAAAATAGATGACACCCAATTAAGTGCACTATACAGGGAACAGGGTGCAATTTTGGGTTCAGCATTTTGCCTCGCATCCGACAGTCTGTTTATGGTTTGACAAATTTTTCAGCAGCATGATTTAATTGGCACCTTTAGATAAAAATGTTACCAAATACCTGTTATCTTTCTGCCGCAGCAGTGAGAAATCATAATTACAGGACATAAATACACATAATTCCTGCTATTAATCCATCATAATATTGTCCTGAGTAATAACAATGCTGGGGACTGCCGGCCACAGACGGGCTATTGTTAAGACCGGCAGAGCAGTTTTAGACTCCTGTGATGCAGTCATTGTTTCTGATGCCCGGGCCAGTGGGGCGTTCATGCCCAGCAGATGGGCAGAGCACCTGTTTCAGTGTGTGCCAGGCAGTCAGGTGCACACGTGCTGCCATTCTGAACATCTGAGGTGATGGACGTGTGTGCGTGTGTGTGTGTGCACGTTGCTTAAACGCTATTCACAAGCACCACAGGAAACACAATACTGACACGCCGACAGGAAGAAAAATCACAAATGAGATCTCCATAAAGCAAATGCATAAAGCAAAAGTCTCTGGCTTTTCATGTGCTTCTCCTGAGACCACAGTAATCTCATAAAAAAGTTTAGGAACAAATGCTCTCTCTGCTATTGTACGCACGGTAATTAATATAACTCTATGCTCATACTGTCAACAGTGACTATATTTACGCCTTTAATAGAATTGAAAGAGAAACATTTGAGATGAAGCTGATAAAAACATAACTCTCATAAGTCTCATGAGCTATAAAAAAGCAATTTATACATTGTACATGTGCAAACTCATGCACATATACAGATTTATACTTATTTAGATATTTCCTTTGTGGGTGTGTATGTTTGTGTGTGTGTGGTGCCAATGATAAATTACTATGACAGGATCTCGTCTATATCTGGAGGGCTCATACTCTGAGTTAGATATATCACAATTTCTGCAGGTGAACCATAGCGCACACACACAAACACATACTTAAATATACACACAGAGACACACACACACAGACACACACACGTGTGCACACACACTCAGTGGGGTAAATCTGTGGAACTGAATGTCTTTCTCTTGTGTTTCTCAAGCACAAGAGAAAGAGACACTGGGAAAAACATCCAAACATTAACAATCAACACAAAAACTGAACTCAGATCAGCTGCTGACTCATCTAAACTTGTGCTGCTATCCAAGAGTAAAAACACAACAAATGACACAAGTTGTGTAAACGTAACAGGAAATGTGAATCCAATTCAGTTTTATGTGTCATATAATGTAAATGTATAACAGACAGGTGTCTGAGAGAAACACACCAGATTACTTTCAACTGAAGACCACGTGTTAAATGTTTAGCAAAAAAAACATTTAACTCGTGCCACAGTTTTGTGTGAACTCATTTTTTGAAACTTTTTTAGTTTTAATTGCTGTAAACTGTCAGTTATTTATGACAAACTGGGCAACGAGTTGAAATAACTTTGAGTGGTACTCATTAGCAAAAGAAATAAAAATCTTCAGGGCAGTTGAGCTGTATTTTCCTGCTCTGTCGGCTCACTCGCAGTTTCCTGACACTCATCTGGATGAAGAATGATGCTGACAGGTGAGTGTTTCTTCTCGTCATTTCATCTGAGAGAATTCCCACTGCGCTCGTGTCCTCACACAGATGAATCGCTCCGGCCGGTGTCACTTCAGCACTGGAGAAAAAAAATGCTACCTTTTCCGTCTCTCGCTTTGTCAAACAAACAAAAAAATGAACAGGAAAGAAAGAGATCCACAGGGGCGGCTTTCTGCGGCCGCTCCACTGACAGCTCTGACAAAATAACCAGCGCCCTCATTATTTTATATGCAAACAATGATAAAACGAACTGTATGGACATGTCATGTTAGACAATCAGCACGGAGACCCTTGACGTGTCACCCGGCGACTGTAACAAACTGCCTAGGCTTGCCACGGGCGACACCGCGCTTAATTTGCTGCACAATGTCCCTGTAATTAGATGAATTTGGCTCAGGCAGAGGAAAAGACAGCTAGATCAAGGTCTTGATGAATTAGGGGTCCACTGTCAAGATCAAATCACATTAATCAAAGCCAGCGAGTGTTCAGACAGCTAGTTTCCCCACAACGCAGCTCTGTGTGTGATGAATAGGCTAGCTGCTAGCGGACAGACCAAATGCATCACCATCAAAATCTGTGAATTTAAATGTAAAAACACTACTTCCAGAATTTTATCGATTTATTCTGCTCCTTTAAGATAAACCTACCTAGAGCCTCAAGACCTCGTTTCAAAAAAAGACAAGGAAAAAGCTGAAGGTGTTGTATTTATGGAAAAACAACAAAGTGTAACTTCAAAAACTAGTGCGGCCCAATTTATGTTCCGCTTCAACAATGCCACTGCCGATCCGCTTGAAAATCCATGTGGGACGCATGAAACTCTGCAGGTCTGGAGGTTAACCTACATTACAGCACCGCCTCGACCAATCCACCTGAACCTGAGAAAGCTGCTCTGGCTGGAAGAACCAGAGGAAATTCTGTTTCTTATGAAACTACCAAGAAGTTCAGCTAAACCCTTACAGATAGAAAACATATCGCACCAAAACCAGACAGCCATGGAGTGGAGGGCAAATTAAAAAGTCTCCTACTTCTCAGATGTTTCTCCTGATAGGCTGCAGTAATCCTACACGTTTCAGAGGAGATCTCAACATTCTGACTGTCTTCTGACAAGTAGATATCAAGTATGTAGTCAAAACTCTGATGTGAGCACTCTGACAGAACAACCTCTGCGTAATAAATCTCCAGGCATAGACTTTATGTTGTTAACGTATAGATGCTTTATATGAAGAACTCTTTTCTCTGTAAACGATTTTGAGAGCTTCCAGAATTGCACACTTGATATCTACTGATCACAGAAATCTTGCCCATGAAAACTGAAGCACTTTTTGTAAGTTTTTCTGGAAAAGAGCCTGAAATGTTAAAGTTAAATCAGACAGAGACGTGACAGTGAGCAGAGAAGAAACCTTTAGATTCTCTTCTCCAGATGTTTGATGTTTTCTTCTGCGGATAACAGATCTCTTTTCTGGATTTGAAATTTAGCCAGTCTTGACTCTGAATTTGGGGTCTGGCACAGACACAAAGCATGAGTTTAGTCGTTTTGTAAATGTTAAATCAAACTAAACCACTTCCTAAGATGATGTAGCCCAGATTTTAATTTTGACTCTGAACGCACCCTAAATTGCTCAGTCAAATACAACTGCCACGCTCTAATATGAACAATGCATGTTTTTATGAAAGTTTCCCACATTAAAAACGTGCTCTTTTCATTTCTGCATCACGTGCGTCCGTGATTCCACTGCATTTAAATGTTGCATGTCTTTGTGCATTCTGACCGCAGGGATAAACAGAGCCCATGCTTTATTTAAGCACAGAGATTATTTATATTCACTAACTAGAGAAGTAAACCCAGAGCCCGACGGAGAGAGAGATGTGACTGCAGGCTTACCCGTGCAGAGCGTGAAGCGCGTGGGGTTCATAGTGATATCTGCCCTCGTGATGACGAACATCCACAGGAATCGGAGAATGGAAAGCTGGAAATATGTGATGGGGGCCTGTAGACCAGAAAGAGAGAGATTTTGAAAAAAAGAGAAAAAAACGGCAGACTTTCAAAAAGGAAATTTCAAAGGCAACAGCGCTACAATAAAGTAACATGAATTTCAGAGGGCGCTGAGCAGTTCCGTGTAAAATACTGGCACTATCACACAAGAGTAGAGGAATAAATAAATAATCAAAGTATCTTAAGAAATCGTACATCTCCAACATAAAAGATATCCAGCTGGGCTTTTGACAAAGACCTGCAGCTAGATGCTCTTTGAACTCTGGCAGATGATGGACGTTATGAAGGAGAAAACGTCCGGGACACAAACCAGGGCTGACAGCGCAGGGAGAAAATTCCTCGGCTCTCACCACTGCCAATCAGAACATCTCCCTGCTGCACGACACAGAACCGGGGCCAAACGCGTCCTCACACACATTAAATACACTTTATTGGCCCCAACACGAGTCCAAAGCATCGGATGACGTAAAATCTAATAGGGGTTATTTGCAGAGGAGGGGCTTTGAAAATCAAACACAGTAACTTTATTAAGAATGCCTGCTTGGACACATTTTTACAAGACAGTGTTGCTAACAGCTCAGCATTTTACAGTCTGCTGTATATATTAGCTAGCTTTTCTTTTCATCATTACTCCTTTGGATAAATCAGATTAAACGAACTCAGAGAGAATTAAAATCAGTGCTTTCCTGTATTAAAGTCTCTGTTGGCTCAGGACGTCCAGTTAAAAACACAGAACTTCATTAGCTGTTGTGATAACGGGAAACCGCAGTTGATCTTTGGGTGCAGGCGAGTACTTTAAAGTGCCATATGTGAAGAAGTGTTTGAAATCTTCATGTTTTAACTAGATTTTCTTTATAATTAGTTTTCACTCCTGGAGTTCCTTCGATCTTTTCACGCCACGCTCACATAAACGCTTTTTACTTCAGCATGTTTTGAAAACTTTTCCCTTCCTTTAAAAACTAGATTTTGGCTGTGTTTGTCTGTGGAAAAACTCACGAACATGAAGCTACGGTGCTGTGAGTAGTTGCCAGGGTATCGTCATAGGGTTGCTATGGTGTTCTGGCTGGTTACTTAGGATGTTGTAGGTGGTTGCTAAGATGTGGGTTTTAGTGTATTGCCCTAAACCCCAGCAGCAACTCTCCCTAACTAACCTTAACTCTCAGCAGCGTACTGCAGCTTACCTTAGCAAACACTAATGATGGGGAAGGAGAGAGAACAACAAGAGAGCGGCTGAGCTGATCTCTGGACTGTATTAACATTCTTAAAGAGCTGCAGTGGGAGGGTGCGGGGTGACCTGAAAGGTCAGAGGTCACGGGTCATTACCTCCACCTGGAGCGCTCATTCAAACTCCCAAACGCACCAGCGTGAGTCAGCAGACTCTCTCCTTCTCAATCACTCGCTTCACCTCTTTGACAGAATGACAGAGGATCTCATCCCACCGAACAGGAAATGACCTGCTACCTCTCTCTCTCTCTCTCTCTCTCTCTCTCTCTCCAGGTGGACCTGCTGTGATGTTTCCTCATTTGTTACACTCTTATAAATAAGGTTTCTTAACACAGTCATACCATAGAAGAACAATTTTTGGTTCCCCAAAGAATCATTTAGTCAGAGGTTTTTTTTTAAAAAAATTTTTTTTTAAAAAAAAGGTTTTTTTTTTTTTTTTTTTTTTTTTTTAAACCCCCCCCCCAAAATTTTTTTTTTTTTTACTGAAGTATTTATTCAGTTTTAAAACTTTTCTTCTGTGGAGCACAAAATAAAAGAGTTTGGTTCATACAATAAAAATGGAGGATAATCTGAGCTGGCCAGGAAGCACCATGAAAATATCTTAGATAGACGATGAGTTCTGCACTGTATTTTAAGTCAGCTTCAAGTGGCTTCTTTTCATACACAGTCACAGGTCACTTCTTACTATTGTAAAAGGTCTCTCTGTGTGTTTCATGTGAGAAATAAAGCCATGCGGTGTAAAACAACATGAGCTTGAGCAAATGACAACAGGATTTTTATTCTTTTGGGTGAACTATAAAGATTTGCCCGTTTGAGCGAGCACAGCCGGCTTTCTGTTTATCTTAAAGTCTCTCTGCAAAATTACAAACTTAGCAAAAAAAGACATTGAAACGTCTGTTGGTTGAGATCAAAGTACCTGCGCATTAAATTTTCTTTACTCGAGTCTACAGTTGGTTCCATCCTAAATCTGCTACACATGGCCTGCTGTGTGCGTGGCACAGTTTCTATAAAATGAAACGGCACAATCTAATGCTCAAAGCATCCAGCGATCTTCTGCGTGACTGTGGGATTCATGCCCTTCATTATTGTGTTTGTCATGGAAACTGCCTTAGGTTGATTTAATTGATGAAAAACACTATAAAACACACCTGACATTCAAAGAGAGCAATAATGCCACACAGCTGTTGGAAGCACAACAGCCCGTCTGAAGCATCTTCTGCATTCAGCCCTTCAGTTTCAGCTCCTGACACGCAAAGACGTTTCCATCTGACCTTAAGCTGTGAAATCGTTGCGCAGTGCAGCTGCTGAGCTACGCTAGCTGCTGTGGGAGCTCGGTGTGGGACCACTGTACTCTGGGCCAGCCTGCCATGTTTCTGTGGACAGTATAATCACGCTCGGTGCAAAAACGCTGCCCGGCCGCAGTTAATGCTCTGTTACTAATGCAGCAAGTGAATTACTGCAGGAGCTGATGGAAAGAAAGGTCAAGGACAAAGAGAAACAGAAAAGTGGGTCACAGAAACATGACGGAGTGCGACGAACGCCGGGCACTTCTCTGAAGCCACAAACCACCATGGGCCCCGTTAAAATCAACTTTACACTTTAATCATGGCGCAAGAGAAGAGCAGATATAACAACAAAAGATGCAAACTAGGCTAATTGCAAGCATGAAAAATACACAAGCTAAACCCAAATATTGCTGATTGTTTGTGACAGTGTAAACACTCGCTGCATTTTCTTTGACCAAAATAAGAACGCAACGAACACGAAGCCCCATCATTAAAACACCACGGTCTCATTTATCTGCACTCGCCCTCAGTTATCCACATGGCCCGATCGCCTGCTCCCTCCCCCTGAAGTGGCTCGGGGGCCGCTGAAGCCCGGAGCCCATCGCTGGAGCTGTAGGCAGGTTTATTCTATCATGCCGACAGCTCCATTGTTCTGTCGCAACAGGAAGAACAAAAGAGAGTCGCTCTGGAGAGTTCAAGAGGCGCGTTTAACAGCTACTGTGAGCTTTATCCCCTCAGGGCTGCACGGTTTCTGTTAAGCCCCTCACATCTATTAGTCTTTAGGTGCTAACATTTGTTTTCACATTTGAGGGAACCGTGCCGCACTTTTTCAGTGTCATGGTTGCGCATGGTAGCGCTGAACTTCCAACCTGGTAGCTTGATCAACATCTGCGTGCATGCTCTCTGAGGAAATGACCTTTCTCATTCCAGCACAAAGCTTTACTATTGGAGGGTCTGAATCACAAAAACCTGGTCCCACTTAACTCTAAACGTGTCTCCTGGTGTAGTTCTGATGTTGAATATTCAGGGCAAACACACACACACCCCCTCTTGTCTTTGTTGCTCTCTAATCCCTGGATTTCAATGTAAAAGGGTAAATGGTTTCATTTTACAGGAAGTGCTCAACAACAATAACAGCCTTTGAGTGGCCGGCGTCTTCACAGCGCAATTAAAAGGCTTTTACTCACAGAATCAGAGGGGGAAATTAGACAGGAAATTCCTGCAGAATTAGCTGGCCTGAGGCCTAACCGAACATCACCATGCCAACCAGTGCACACCAGATCTAGTGCCGCAGTGCATTGTGGGATTTGATCTGGTAACACAGGCTCTTGTGCAGTTTTAAGAACATCTGCTTGCATGCAAATACATTTCATTCTAAACTTAACGCAAGTAGATAACTAGCCAGGGTGAGCATCTAAACCAGATTTAATCAACAACTATCTTAGACTTCAGACAAATTTTAGGCCACAAACAAGTGCTGAGGAAATGTATCATCTCTATATTAAACTGCTGGAGATTAAAACAGAGAGAGAGAGAGAGAGAGAGAGAGATAAAGGCGAGAGGTGATGTGTTGTTAGCATGCTGTTTGTGTAATCTAAGTATTTAAGACTGCAGAAAGTCCCTAAGACTGATTACAGCACGCGATGCTCAGCCGACACCTCACGCCTCTGATTTATCACCTCTGCCTGTAATAGAGCTGCTTAACACACAGGTTTGTCCAGATTAAGTAATTACCTTAAAGCTGAAGTTTATTATCTTTAAGTCTGGCGTGATGATAAAAGGTGGCCGGTAGCGGAGACGGAGCGCACAGAAGCGCTGATGGTGAATGAATAAGGCAGATAATTAAACTGCGATGCATTAAAGTTAGGCGCAGTCAGTGCATGCCATTTTTTTACATTCATATTAGCCCTGCAGAACCCCTCCTAGGGGGTGAGGGGTAACAGCTGGCCCAGAACTGCAGCTGAAGGCAGTGTGCATCTGTAAATGAAACAAAGACGCAAATTATTTGTGTGTGGAATCACACCTGAAAGCATCCATTGTGTTTTGTGGGGTCACGGATAACCAGATTTTCGATCTGTGTGTGTGTGTCAGTGTGTGTGTGTGTGTGTGTGTGTGTGTGTGTGTGTGTGTGTGTGTATTTATTGTAATGAAAGTTATGGATGTTATTCCATGTTAAAAAGAGTCAAATCTCATTTCATTGTGATTTTACACAAGCCTGTTGGGTTAGCGGCACAGTGACAGGTGAGGACACACATCAGTTCTGCTCAGACGCTCCACGTGCTTGTGTCACTGTTTTTCTGATGAATGACTGTACTGGCAAAAATAGCCACAGTTACTTCCTGCTTCACACCTTCTGACACTGTCTCACTCATGAGGATCTGCCATCAGGAGAGAAACTAAAACAGAGATCTGATCCATCAGCACTCTGAACAGCAGAGCGGAGAGAACGCAGGCTAGACACGGCTACATCAGCGGGGTGATCTCACAGGACAGTGTGTTAAAACATCACTGTTAGAACAAACCTGAGTACTAAACTTACTGAAAGCCATAAGTAATTACAAAAAAATGTACTTTTTTAAATAATGTTCCAACTAATTCAAAACAAATGATCATTTCAACGTTTAAACATGAAACACAAGTCTCACAAGTGAAACACAAGTGATAAGGAATTATCACAATAATTAAAATGATCATTATAAAAACACTTAAATAAATGAATGAGTCTATGAATTATAATATTCAGATGAGGACTGTATTAAGGTCTCTGATAGCAAACAGGGCTGCGCTTGGCTGCTCTCACACAAAAACACACAAATCATGAAGACAGAGAGAGACTGTATGACTGCAAAAAAACTTCCCTCTACAGTGTCTTTAATCTGCTCAGAGTGCTTGGATTACAAAACAGTCAGACAAAACTTTTTACCAGGGGCAGAAAAAGCATTTCGATCATTCAAAGATGCATTCAGTTCAAAATGTAAAACATCTGGACTGAAACAAGTGGACAAATTTGAAAACAGTTCAGAATTTGGATATATTTTACAAACTGACTGACGGTGCATCTATTAGATTTTGGTTTATTGACCGTCATTCTGGTTTTCTCTGTCCAAGATTTTTGACCAGCATGTTAAAAAGCTGAATGAGAAACATCTGCTGGGTGCAGTCAGTGTCGCTCACACCGAGCTCTCTGCAGGGGATCGTGGGTAATCAGCACAGGAGGGCCCCAGTTTTGCTGCAGAGTTAGAGTCTTAAAAAAGACAAAAAAATATTCCCCAGAAAATGTTTTTATTTATTTTTTTAAGGCTTTTTCTGTCATTATCTACCATAAATGTTACAGAAATCAAATACACACACACACTGTTCCAATTGCTCTCCAGAACGTGTAATGTTGATCTAGGTCCTTCTGAACTCTCACTTCTCAAACATCTGCTGCAGAGCTTCATACACTCTCCAGTAAATGACCCACTGACCTTCTGGATCAACAGCTGAATTCTAATGAAGTTTCACCAAAGAAAACACACTGCACTGCTCAGTGTTCTGAACAGAAGTACAGCTTACTGTCCAACCCCCCTCCGCACCCGCACGCTCACCCGCACGCTCACCCGCACGCTCACCCGCACGCTCACCCGCACGCTCACCCGCACACACGCAAACTGAGAGGCGGCAAACTGAAATATAAAATATGGCTTCTACAGGACATCCTCTGATTTAAAATGATCTGATCTCTTCTGGTGTGAAGGCCAGAATGTTTTCTTTAGATAATTCGATTAAAGTGTGTCCCAAGAGAAACAAAGACAAAAGAAATCTTAAATTTCTTTCTGTCTGTCTTAAATATCAAGAATGGAGAATACAGGGAAGGTTTAATTGAATCTCTTTAATTGAATAATGAACTCCAGTAGTGACAGTTATCACTGCTTCAGGCAGAAAGTGTCACTTAATAAGATCACCGTCTGTGTTGACCTGTTTCAGTTTGGCCTGCTTTGGGACACACTGTAATTAGCTTTCACGCTCTCGTGTGTCGGGCTGAAGATGAAGCACGCAGCTGCGGTAATTAGCCTCAGTGCTAGCATGTGTTAAACTAATTCACATTAACTAGACTTCAGTGGCTTCACACTGCTTAAATATACAATGTAAAGAACACAAGGCTTCAGGTTAGACTTTTTGTTGGGAAAGCTAGTCTTAAAGCAATAAAAGTGCATGTGTGTATATAACATTTTAAAATCTATGAGTGACTGATGGAAACCGCAAACAGGTCTCATGGTCTTAGCTGGTTTAAACTGGTTTAGCTCACCCAAACCCCCTAAAACCACTGGAACAGACAAGACTCTCCAGATTAGGCAGACTAGTTTTATGGCATCGCTTTGAAAAACCTTTAAAGAAGCTTTTTGTTTAACAGTGCTGACTGCGTTCTGCAGGATTTCACTTGAAGCTGAAGACAGTAAAAACAACGGCATGTTTTAATACCATCAGGTTCAAAATAATCAAAGTGGAAGGTGGGTTTTCTCTCTGGAGTTTGTGTTATGTCTGAATGCAATTCTAAGAGCTCTGATCCAGGCAGGGTGAGCTGGCTGGAGCTACACTGATCATCAGGGCTGTGACTGTGGGGGGCAGGATGGAGGTTTTGATCGAGCAGCATTAGGTTACCCCCCTCATCTCTCCCCGAGGAGCAGATCAACACAGGGAGCATATGGAGAGAGCAGGGCCTCATCTGATTTTCTCCGGTCCCTCTCTATGCCGGGTGCTCTGTAATGTATCCACACTAATAACAGAGCACAAGGGCTGTGAGAGGGGTTGTGACTGTCCTCATTTCAAAGATTGTAATTAGACACACATTCCTGTAAAATGGAAACTAGCACGCCTACAGAGAGCACCAGGTTTACAAACACCAGACAGATTCCACATCAACAACACCAGCACAAACAAAACCCTAAATGTAGGCTCTACACCACTGGAAGCACCAATCTGGATTGTGTAAACTGGTTTCAGAACTGTGTTTTCACAAAACACATCGGATGTCCCCTTCAGTTCGACAATGGCATGCTTTTAAGAAGCAGGTATGCACTGAGCGGGCAAAAAGTATAAGAATTAGTTTGAAAAACAGAATAACAAATGTCTGTTCTGACAGACTGACACTTTTAATCCACACAAACTCTGGCTTATAAAAGATGTAAGAGATTTGCAGGTAACTGTATGTTCAACACTGAACACACTCTACACTGTCAACAACTGTGTACAACTGTCTCCAATACAAAACAGTCAGAGTGAAACGGCTGCAGAGAGGCCGTACAGAACACATCCATCACTGAGTGACATCACCCATTCAGCTGCTCTGTGACTCGTGCAGCAGGACATCCTGACACTTCAACTGAAGAGCTGCCGGGGTTCCGATGAGCCCATCAGAGATCTCTCATACATCTCCACCCGCAGCACAGGGCTGTTTGAGGAACCCTCATGCTGGAGCACAAAGAACTTCATTTACCAGCAGATCTTTTGTCAGCCAAGAGGGTAAATCATTTAGTGAAAGCAATCCCACGCCCCCCCACGCCTGTGTTTGTCAGAGTCACTGATGTTTGAGAGAAACTCGGAGAGTCTTTATGAGACTCAGCGGAGCTCTGGATGCTTGCAGCATTTTTCAGCTTTGCATGCAATGCTGCATTGTGCAGAACAGAAAAATTATTTGCATAATGAAGCAACATATAAAATGACCTCTCATTTCACAAACACAGTTCCTTCATTCCACGTCCATAATGTTTCTTGATCTAACACATAATTATTTCTTATTCGCTCACAGTAACTGTTGCTTTGACTCTTTTTTCTGATTCTTTATATCTCATCACATCTGGTCGTCCCGCCTCACAAAGTTTCTTCCACCCTAAGATTTCTTTTCTGCATAGAAACATCTGCCAAAACATTCGGTTAAATAACAGGCCTTCATTAGTGCTTCAGTGTGTTTACGAGGGGAAAAAAGCCACAATACGCTTTATGTTAAATCAGAAATTGGCCTGAGGCAGCTCTCTCTGTTTAAAAGTTTTCTCTATGGTTAGTACGGGTCAGTACAGATGAGTGGATGGGTTACTGTATTAAAAAACACTCATTTATCTTCTCTCATCTCTCAGTCATGTATTAGTGGTGTTAGTCAAAGATCATATGACACAAAAAGAAACATTCCAGTTATTAATAAAGAACCACGAGAAGTGAAGTCCAGATACATTCTGAATTCTGACCGATTCAGGTTAACATTCTTCTCTAGAAAGCTCTGTTCTGGTTTCCTTCATCGAATTGTGAAAACTGTGTGTTTACTCAAAAACAGTACACCTGCGTAAGTTAGAAATTGCTCACTGCTTTTTTAACTCTACCATAGTTCCTATGTACAAAAATGTTCTTTTGGTTTCTGTGTTTTATGCTATAGCACCAGGCTGTAAATGTTTTTGTTTAATAATTGTACAGTTAGAAGACTATTTTATTTCTCTTTATGAAGAAACACTCATTTTGTCAAAAGAAAGAAACGAGAGCTTAAACCGTCAAAACAGTCACTGAATCTCCTGTTGTGCTGTTACACTGAATGTGTGTGATGTTCACTCAGAACTTCTGAAGAAATGACATAGATCATCTGCTGTATTTTCTGTCTGTCGCAGGGTTAACATGTGGTTGTACAGCGCTGGCAGCAGTCATGCAGTCACGCAGCTGCTCTGGCCCGCCTGTAGCTTCAGCTGCATGTTTGCTCTGTTCACCAGCAGCAGATCGCTGAGGTTTCAAACAGACATTTACTGGATAACAAATCATCACAAAACACATTCAGCATTTTGTTTGCTATTGCGTTTACTCATCTTCACTGAAGCATGACACCTAAAATGAATCCATTTCCTTTTGTAACATGTTCCTGCCCTTAATATGCACAAGACACATTATACCAAAACAGTGTTTTTATAACCTTTCATCCAAGTCAGATTTACAGAGAGAGAAAAAACATCACCACCTGTGAAACATTCAACAGAATCTCTTTACAAATTGAATCTGATTATGTTATTCCATCAGCTTCACTCAATTTTCAAGCTTCAGCGTCTCAGGGTGAGACCGTCTCAACATGCAGGGACCACAAAATCCGTCCAGACCTCGTCTGCTCATACGGGGGAAATCTCATCTACCTCTCTGTTTATATTTGCAGATTGTTCACCTCTCTTCTCGTTTCCTCAAGCACACATTACAGTCTTGAACCCCTGACAGTTGTTTTAAGAACAGCCTAAGGCCACACAGAAGAGCTGACCTGAATTAACACCGCTGTCTTACACACACAGGGTGTTTAAAGTGAGGCGGAGCTGAGAAACATCACTCAAAGACGACAGAGCCAAAAATTACAGTCTAATGATCCAACTACAGCAGGCAGCGAAATTAAAACAACAGGCCAAAAAGCTGAAGGGGATTTACAGAGATTGTGTGTGTGTGTAATAAAAATTTCCCTTTTAACCCTGATTTTTGACATGCTACCTCAGTTTATTCTAGAACAACAATAAAACAAAACAGCATTTACACAAATGGATTCCTGCATTAGCTCTAACACATTCTCATGAACACACATTGTTCTAGAGCTGTCGCTTTTCCAAAATGTGACACAAATGTGTTGCAATCTCAGGGTTCCTGCAGGAGGCGCTATAGTACATTAGCATTAACTGTCTTCTTTTATGGTCGGTTTTCTCTTGCAGGTCAAGAAGGATTAACAGTTTGCCTTTCTGGCCTTCATCTGCAAATGCTTAGTTATGATTTTATGATCAAAAAACACAAAGACAAAAGACTGATTTCAGTTTGGCTTTCACTCCCTGTAGAAAAGATCTTTATCTTGACATTTAGGATTAAAGTTGTTGCGACTATTATGTGATGAACACAGGATCCCTCCTTAAACAGTGACATGGCCAAATTTCCACAGAGAATCTGCTGCTGGGAATACAGGAGATGAAGGACTGAGATGCTCCCTCATGTCTGTGCTCCTTAAAACCCAGTCAAATCCCAGAGGTGGAGAACTCTCTGAGGACTGGAGATCTTTTACACAAGCCAGAGAGGGATAAATAACTCCATACTGCAAACATACGGGGGGTGCAGAGAGAGAGAGAGAGAGCGAGACAACAGAGAGAGAGGGGGAAAGAGAGAGGGATGGATGGGGACTTTGTTCTAATCCCCCTAAGCGATCATAGATCTCTCCAACACTTGTAAATGGGCAGGAATGGGGCGTGTTGTTTTTGGGCAAACTCTGGTTTGGGTGAGATTTATGTCTCCAGACGTCTCCTGAAGCTCTCGATTACTATGACGACTCTTTGATGCCTGAATCAAGTGTTCCAACACAACAGCTAATATCAGATAGATTTAATTGCAGCGTTTCAGCGAGCGCAGCTGCTTTTCACCCACGGCTCTTTATTCACAGCTGTGTCGCATTATTAGAATGTATCAACTGCATGCAGTGTGCAGCCAAGCCCTGTGATGTCATAATGACATCACTGCATGTTTGCAGTAATAAGCAACACGTGTTAATCTGTAAAATAGAAAAAGTGTGAAACTGTGGCTCTTTTCTGCTTTTTAATTACTTCAGTGGATAATGCGCATAAAAACGTGCCATGCGCTTCTTTAGAAATACACAATATATAAGTATAAAACTCTTGTGGTTTAAAGCTGCAATCCGTTACTTTTGCCTCTCTGTCGCCATCTCTGTTTAAAACTGTTCAAGTCAATTTCCTGTAAAATCAGACCCAGCATCTGAAATGATAAATCATTATTATAAACTTAAAATCGGGGAAAAGAGATTGTATCATGTACTTGCTCAAAAACAGATTTTTGTTTATTTTTAACCAAAAAAGTATTGTATCACAGCTTTAAGTGAAGTGTAGAAAAATCAGCTCAGCTTTTTCCTTTTTCTCTTGTGATATCTGGGCTGCAAGAAGCAAGTTTTTGTTAAAGGAAAAGGCAGATTAAAAGCTCTTGTGTATCTAAAGCTGCAATCAGCAGAAACGTCTAAAAATAGACTCTGAAATGAGCGGGCGAGCGAGTATCTCTCATCTAACTCTCTTTCTGGGCCCCAAATGAATCTCAGATTAAAGGGAGGCGAATCGCACGAAGTCATCAAGCTAAATGTTTACAAAATGTATGTAACCTGTAGAGTCGTTCAGTCTGCTGGAGAAAAATGCTTCCATGTGGCAAAAATGGAAATAATTAACATCTCTGTTACAGCAGCAAAAGCATTCTCATTATGTACATATGACCCTGTACATGAGATGAAGAGAATAACAGGGCTTTATATTCCAAAATAATGCAGACACACACAAGTTCCCATCTATGCTGGCTGCTTTTGCAATTATTAGTTTTAAGTAAACCAATTTTCAGTCAGGTCATTCTAAACTTTTGACTGATAGTGTACAAATATTTACACACACACAGAGACAGACACATGCATACACAGAAAACACAGCAAAACCATAGAAAATGTCATAAAATGAAAACAGTAACTCAAGTCAGGTAAAAGACACTATTTAAAAAATATAGAAATAAAGAAGCCAAATGTTGAAAAAGAACAGTGGGAGCACTAATGTGTAAACTTGTCTGGCAGTGACTCTACAGCTGAACTCCTGAGACACTGCAGAGAAAGTTTCATTCTATTGTCGGTTTTAATTCTATAATTACTGCAGGTTTTGGTTGGTTCTGTCTCAAACCACAGCAAACAAACACTTAATAAAGCCGTAAATGTCCAGAAACCAGCCCTGCGACAGACGCATTTACAACTAACAGAGAAAGAAGAAAATTCCCTCCTCAGGAAGATTAGTGGCTATCCTTTTGCAGTCGGAGGTGGACGCAGGCCTGTTTCGGACACATTTTTCTCTGCCAGCGTGCTGACCCTGGAGGTCTCCCCCGAGCTTCTGTGAGGCCCTGCAGCCCGTTTTCCTCAATTATTCACTGTCGCCACGGCAACTTCATCCAGGTGATAAAGAAAACTGTCCCTATCTATAACAGGCCTCTCTTTAAAAACTACTTACACGAGCTGGCCTGCAGCCATCCATCCAGCACTGCTTCTGCTCTTTAAAACTCTTTTGGTTTTGAATAATGCAGCTGCACCTTAACATAAAGTGTAACATGAAACATGGAGGAGACTGATTTCAGATCAGACATGTTTTTAAATGATTATATTAATCAAAATAGTTTTTTTTGAGATGTTATTTTTTACACGAGGTACCAGACAAACCATTAAGAGAAAAATCTGTGCTACAGATCACTGGTGTTTTTGTTAAGACACACTCCCTCCTTCACTCTCGTGCATGCTGGAATACGCATTTAAACAGCCAGTGTATTTACGTTTGACCTTATATTGTTTGCGAGAGCGTGTGTTTGTGCATGTCTGTGTGACAACAGTAAAGATGTTAAGCATTCGGGCTGCTGGTTCCCTCAGGGTGAACCGACTCAGCAGAAAACAGACTTCCAGCGCGGCGGGCGCGCTCAGCACGGCTATCAATCACCTCACAACACCACAACACTCACTTTCACCATGATGTATGTCCTGAGTCACCAGTTCCAGTTAATCAAGTCATTACCCACAAGCCCCTGAGCACCTCAGCCGGCCTGGTTCAGAACCTCATACTGGCAGGGAGTTCTATAAAAATACACACGTTTATGCTTTTTTAAACGTATCAGACCACATTGAAAATATGGAACTCTAAATGTCTAAAAATCTATTTTTAATAGATATTAATAGATTTTTAAAATTAAAGTTATGGGATTGTTAAAAATTAAAAAAGCAAAAGCAAGAAATGGAAGAAATATTTAATATACAGCACTATTTCTAGGTGTAATCTACACAGGAAAAATCCTACAAAAGTATAAATTTTCTTCTGGTTCTTCTGGTTTTCTTCATGCAGCTCCAGTGCTGATGTTATTAAAACATAAAGAGAACAAACTCTGAAATAGTTCTGCTGGTAATTTAATTGCAATAGTAAATTGATTTAATCAAAAATATTCCAAAATAACAACTTTTACTGTTAGCCTCATATGTTTAGACCCCACATTACATGTGCATGTAATATTTTCCAATAAACTTTGCGATGCAGTGCAGGCAACTCTTACAAAACGAATAACCGCACTATTGAATACATGAATATTTAATTAATTGTGATATCTGCATTTCACATAAAAAAAAGACTACAAATGCTGCAACTTATTAAACGGATGTTGCCATTTTTCATGATGCATGTGTATATGGGTGAATGCTTTATGTTGCGGTATGCAAACACGTGCACGGTGCATTCGGGCAGCACTGTTTGCCAAGGTCGCATGAGTTTAAAAAACACCCCTAGTATCGTGAATATATTTATAACCCCCCCACAAAGCAGGAACTTACGAAGTGTCCAGTAAACACACCGTAGAGAGATGCGGACACCTGGTCGCATTTTAATTGAATACATGCATTGTTTTCCCTTTTAAATCAGGCGACTTGTGCTCTGGTTCATTATACGCGGTCACATTTCCATAGAGGTCTGTGAGAGCGGGCCCCGGGCCCCTAACATAAAACAAATGACCAGCTCTCGTGATGAATGGTTCTATTAGCAATCCAGATTGTTAAACTCAGATATAACAGAGCGCGGGAGAGAGGCGGCCCATTTATTTTCCCACTCCTCACACAAATAGCTTGTTTTTATGTGTAAATAACATATTAAAAGTCTGCATTAGCCATGTTCTCTGATAGAGAGGAAACTGCTGGGAATAAATAATGCTGGACGGGGTATAAAACAGAGAGCGCTTTAATAGTGGAGGTCTTCGCGGTGGGCATGACTTACGTAGGTGACAACAGTAACGCAGCCCATTGTAAACTCCACACTGACCATAAAGCTGACGAACAGGGCCGTAAATTAAACCTGTCTGCCTGTTTCTGACAGCAGACTCGAGGGAATGCGATCTTGGGTTCAAGGACCCCGTCTGCCGGGGCCCGCACTGCATATTCACTTATCAGAGTCTGCGGGCTGGAATAATAAAGCATATTAAAGCGTTAAGTAATTGCTCTGTCGCAGAGCGCCTGCAAACAGCTGCGGCCTGTTTCTGAAAGTGAGGAAAGAGATACTGTTGGTCAATACGACAGCTAAACTGCCTCACAGACACGGAGGAGCAGAACCTTCTCTAAATAGTGTGTTGACGGGAAAACACCCACAAAGCCAACTTCAGACTGGTTTAAACTGTTTATACTGGTTAAACTAGTCAAACGTTAGTTCAAATCTGTTTATTTTTAGGATTGTATAGAGCACAGTAGGATCAGGGGAACAACATTAACTGGCTAACAGTTCATGATTCTGGGCAGAATCATGTGAACTTTTGCAAAGGAATTTTCAAATTTATACAGACAAATAACAAAGACATTAACAAGGAAAAATAAATGTTTTACTTGGCCAGACCAGGAGGCCAGCTGAAACTAATCTTTTCTCCAGGAAGACACAGGAAAACAAATCAAGACATCCTTTCACGCTGTCCTTCAGGGCTTCCATACATCACCACCTCAGATAATCTATGAATGCATGAAAATGTCCAACATCTCTTTCCCCCAGCACAAATGACCTCCAGGTGCTAGGGAGGCAGTTTTAAACAGCTGCCATTCAGAAAACAACTAAAGCTAAATGTGGAACACACACACACACAGAGGGAAACCCTGAGGGGGATCGTCTCTGGTCCTTCACTCTAAACTGAGCGGCACAGCAGGGGAATCTGCACACACGGCCTCAGTCGTCACGTCTCAACCGGTTTCATTCAGCAGTTCTGGAGACACACAGCAGCTCTTATGAAGAGATTTCATCACATGTTGCTTTAACCTGAATTAACTCACAGCAGCCTGTTGCTGCGCTCAGTTCAGGCTGTTAATCAGACATTCTCCACAGTTGTTGACTAATATGCTAAGTTTTAAACTAAAAAAATACATTATTAAATTATAAACATCTTTTAGTCACTGTTTAATATTAATTTGTCCAGAGTCGTTTAGAACGTCCCTTCAGATGGCAAAAATAAATATTGTTCACAATCACAAATGTCCTGATTTCATAAAATTCTGTGATAAACAATTAATGCCCGGTTTAAATAATGGCAGGACACCAAAATCTTTCATTAATATGAAAAAATGGCACAAAGTTTATTACCATTTCAAAGGTGACGCTCTTCAGCGTCTGAAGGGCCGCGTGTCGTCCACAGCAGCTTTAACTTATTCATCACATTTATACTCTGGAGGTCAGAACAAGATCCTTCAGTCTCATTATAGACAACTTTTATCACTCGTCCACAGACATGTTTAAAACATGCTCTCTCTCTCTCTCTCTCAAACTTCCATCCTCTCCAGAGTCTAATGACCCCAAAGCAGAAAGTTTTTGAGTCCAAAACAGATTTACCACAGTGTGTAAGACCACTTCTAACCAAAACGTATCAAAATGGACATGGTACCATTGTATTCTCTACACTACAGTACATTAAAAAAAAGCTCTGTAATATCTCAACTGTTTCTCTTACAATGGAGAGCAAATAAAGACTTATGCTTATTTCTCACACACATCTCCTCTAAAGTTTCAGATAATTATTTTAGTAATGTCTCAAACTTGCTCAGATTTGCTAAGATACCACAGTCTGAAGTCTGAGGTCACAGATCACTTCAGTTCAGTCATATATAATAAACACATCTGCAGTGATAGAGACATCTTGCCCAGGATTTATGATCTTAAAGTCTACTGTACTTTCAGCTCAACCTCTCATTGACTGCAGTTAAAACATGACATATTAATCATGTTAAAGTGAAAAATCACTCTATAAATTATGCCATTCAACTGTCAGCTTTCCACTGTGTGGCCTATTTTTCTGCTTCTTTCTTGAACAAATCATGGATTTTCTGTTTTCTTTACAATGGCAGGCCACCAAATTCTCTCATGAATCTGTAAAAACCCACAAAATCACAAGAGATATTTCCATTTCAAAGGTGGAGCTCAAGCGCCAAAACTGAGCGTTTCAGAAGATTCACATCGTCCGCGGCTGCCATTTTAACTAATTCATAACATTTATACTCTGGAGGTAAGAACAAGGTCTTTCTCCCTCATTATTCACGTCTTTTATCGCCCTCCTTAAGACATGTTTTAAACATGTTTCTCTCTTTCTATCCATCCATCCCTGTACGTGTAACTTCTGATTAATCTCAGTGCAAACAGCGTGAAAAGCCCCACAGAATAGCTGCTCAGTTCGGCCAATCAGCAGTGATTGTGCGAGGAAGTCTTGTAGAACAGTCAGTGACAAAAAAACTGATCTTAGGATTCATATCAGGCCTGATGGAGGTTCATCTCTGATTCTTAAGAGGCTTTCGGGTCTTATCAGGGACAGTCAGCTGCGTGAGCGTTTCCCCTGCGGCCATTTTATCTTAGAAATGTTTATTTCATGGCCGTTTTCTGTTCCTCAGTTCTGCTAGTCTTAAAGCTCTCTGCTGGTGCGATACATAACCTGAGACAAAATCTCCTCTGCTGCAGAAGTCCACAAAGAGCATGTCATCCTTCAATATACATAATAGTTAAAGAGCTGATGATATTGAAAATAACTGTTTGTGTCTTCTCATGTCTGTTGCTTTGAGCTCTATATGTTTCTAACAGCTGACAAAATTAACTGCCATATTACACATTTAACACTGACTTACAGTAAACTAACAGAAAATGTTGACATTATGATCCTGACTCAATGTTGTTCTTTCCATGGGAATGTCCCTCATGCTAACAGCACCTGCCCTCGACTAGCAGTAACAAATCATTTCCCTGCAGCCTGTTGCCTCGAGTCCTGACAGGAAGTGAAGGTGTTTGGACAGCATGAGGACACAGAATCGTACCTCTGGCCAAGGATGATGGAGAAGGTTTTTTGGGCAGCTCACTGAAGCCGTTTCCCTCCAGAGCTGAGGTCTTAGAGTCCTGCTTCTCAGCGGAGGTCGGACCATTGGCTTCCATTCTGAAGGATTCTGAGAGAGAAAGAGAGAGAGATTCAATTAAGGTTTTCACAAAGCAAAAATGACATCTTCAAACAAACTGAGAAACTGCTGTCACCTCGTCTACAGGAGATGCAGTACCCTGATCAGATGACAGAGGGCACACCACAAAACTCACACATATCTCATCACAACCTGTTTAAATGTCACAGTAACACAACACAACGAAATGAAAAAACACTCAAATGAACAAACTCTAACTTTACTTATTACACTACAGCACATAAGACACAATGATAGACTTTCAAACACAACAAATAAATCAACTAACTGAGAAAACAATAATATACCTTATATATAACTAAAATATATGCTGTTTAAACAGTCACACAGACACTTGATGAACGTCTTTTATTGAAATGGCTTAAGTGAGGAGTTGCTGATTTATATAGTTGTTCATCTTTTTTCTGTTTTTTAATGCGAGGTAAGCCGATTACAGGAGGGACGCATTCGTGAGTCTGGACGGCGTCTGTTTCCGCTCTGTTCTGCCAAACACAACGTGCCCCCCGTACAGACACTGGCAGCATCCACCACTGACACAACTTTCCCCACAGCCTTTCAAACACACAGACAGCTGCATTCAACACACCAACACTGGCCTGAGAAAAGCTACCTACTCTAGTATAAACAGTAGAGCGGACTCATTTTACCAGTAAACAGAACCAGCCAGACTCGAACAGAACCTGCCAGACTATCATGTAACTTGAGTGTTTTCCTGTAATACTACATGAAACACATGGTCAGACGTTTGGTGTCTCAGGAGGTTTTTAGCAGCGAACAGCATTTTTGCAGTTTGACTAAAGTGAGCAAAAGACAAACACTTCACTGAACGTGTGGAGCATGAGAGATTTCAGGGTGAGAAGAAGCAGGTTAAAGGACCATCTCAGTCCAGCTCTCAGACGCCCCTGTGGAGCTCAGAGCCGCGTGTCCAAACTGAGAACAGTGTGATGGGATAATACAGGTGTCAAAGACCAAACAGACAGATGGTCACAAAAGCAAATGCTAACACGGGCTCTCCCCCACGTCTCCTGCCGTCTTTTAATCGGATTCAGCCACGAGACCTGTCGAGCGCCGAATCCAAGATGAGCACTAAAGAAAAACCAGAACTGAGCCACATGCGTCCTTCAGTAACAAAATCTGAGAAATAAATATAACCAAGAAGAGTTACCACAGAGTTAATGAATAAAATTAAAAATCCAATGACATGAAGGTGGATAAAAACTGATCTTTCTTCTACATCATTTACTTACAAATTATATTACAATTTTAGTTTTTTATAATTAAACATCACACAAGTGAAATACAACAATTAAAGATGGTCAAAACATACGCTGACTGAATAACTGCAAAATGAGCCAAACTGACAAACTTCTTATTTAACAGAGAGAAATCAGAGCTGCTCTCAGCCATCAAGAAAAACTCGCTGTTTCCAATACATTCATCACAGCTGTTTGATGGCAGTAAATATTATACAGGTCAGGTGTTAGTTTTGCCTTTAAAACAAACCTTATGAAAATGATTTCCTCATTTAAATTTCTTTCACTATGTGCAGTGTCAATCAATGATACGACAGTCTGCAGTGTTTAAACACAGGCGTTTAACTGGCCCTTGAGAGGGGTGTGAAGGGCCCTTACGGAGAGTTTGTGTGCTTTATGAGCTGTCGCTCCCTTTGAAGGGGTCTAACAGGTGTCAGAGATTTCCCTCCTGCATCAGTGTGGTTCCCCCGGACAAACATGCAGCGTGACTGCTGCGACGCCCTGCGGCACGCGAGAGCTCATTACGAGAGATCAGACAGACAAAGAAACTCCTGCTTTACAAGCCCAGCTAGTTAATTACCACCACTGAAATAACAGCATTTATTCACACCCTCACGCTGAATGACTGCGATCTGACCTGAGATCAGTGTGAGGAGAGCTTCAGAAATAACTCATTCATCTATCAGCAGACAGAGATTTCAAAATAAACGGGTCTGTTATCTGTGGATTATGCCAGAAAATGACCACAAATGAAAAGCAATTTTACAATTCACACGTTGCTAACAAACCCTGCAGACCTTGAGGATTAGGGACTGAGTGATTCATCTGAGCAGTTTAAACTTCATAAAAATGCCATTAAAATGGCAAAATTAAAAGGCAGAATCGATCCAGTTCTGTAATTCAGTGATTCCAAATTCTGATTCAGTGAACTGATTTAAACCTCTTTTCTTTCTAAACATCTCAGAACAAATACATACATGATCAGACATTAGCAGTTTAATGTGTAATCACACTACGTTTAGGAAAGATTGTAATGTAACACAGTGGTGAAGAATCAGTATTTCGCTGCAGGTTCCTCACGGGCAGATAATTCTGATCTTCATTCCTGATCTCTGACTCTCTTTATATACACAAACAGTCATTCAAACACACATCAGATCACAACAGAGATTTAGAAGACCAACATCATGTGAACTTCACACCTCTTCAAACCCTCATTGTGTTCAAATGAGACACGCGTTTGTTTAACAGCTAAAGCTTCATTCTGTCTCAGCTGAATGTTCTCTCAGCACAGAACTACAGACATGCAAGAGTCTGACATTAAAGTCTGACAGTGTTTGCAGATTTACAGCGTTTCATTCAATAGATATTAATATCTTAGACAATCTGAAGAATGATTTGTGGATACTGAATGTTAAAATGTTTACAAATAAAGTGCAATAAATGTTGCTATATTAATGTCAAATCACACACTTTTAAGCACTAAAAAGGTCATCTAAATAATCACTGCATTACACGACCATTTGCAACAGAAACATAATTATATCTTTACTTTCTCTTTTTAATGCATTAAATTAGTACCTCATATGAAGCAGCAGGTCACACACAACATCAGAACAATGTTTTTATGTGCAATGAACAGCTGAGGGTTTAGAGACAGAAGGATCTTATTCCTAAAAAACAAACCTGTCCATGACTCCATGATCTACTGTGGTCTACAGAAATGAATGTTTCTGTATTCCAGGTGCAGAAAGTTTTGAGGGAGCTCATCACTGGATTACTCACCGTGACCCCCTACCTCACCGGCTGACTAATTACAACAAGAACCCTCAGCCAGACAAATGGCTCTGACAGAACACTGAAAGGTCACAGCAAAATCGCTGAGAGAAAGTACCGGGATCTCGCTTTCCTTGTAGTATTCAACCACTGCCATCATTCAAACTCTACAGCTCTGGTGTGAGGTTATTTTTCAGTATTTAAGCATCGTATATCTTGCACAAGAGTTCACAAAACAGTGCAGATTACAAGAAGTAGTGAAATGTGAATCTAAATGCTCCGTTAGACTGTAAGATAAATACTAAAAAGTAAAAAAACACGAAATGTAAAAGTACTATAATACAAAAATATGAATACAAAAATATGTAAAATACAAAAATACAGTTGGACCAGTGATCAACAGAATAACAGAATAGATGGTGTACGTGGATGGTGTAGATGAATTGTATAAATTATAAATTATAATAAAGTGCAAGTGCAATGCAGTGAGCAAAGTGGTATAACTAGCATGTTATGCCAGAGTCACTTAAATGTAGTGTGTATTCAACAGCTCACTGGAAGTTTATCACCAGCAGGGAACGTCTTGCATCTTTATTCAGAAGAACGTTTCCCAGAAGAAGATTATATTGCTCACACATTGCTCTTTCATAGCTCAGGAGACTTTTATGAGATGTTTATTTATGTAGCAACATCATCTCGGATGTTGCTTCTAAATTTCCTTTAGAGAAAATTAAAGACTCTGACTTTGGTATCTTGGTAAATCACTCTTTCAAAAGGGGAAATGTGAGATTCTTTAAAAAACAGATAAACAGAGAAGCAGAAGACATCAGAATTTCTCTGCTCATTTAATCTAATTGCTGCCCAGGATGTTACACTGAGAGATGTTATTGTCATTCTCTACTGAAGCTTTATGCAGACAGTGACTGGTTTAAGTTTAAGTCCATCTGTTAAATTTAATCACTCACTTTTGACAAAGTTTTGACTGAGAAACGGTATGATTTAGAGTTTAAACCAAACTAATCACACAACAAGAGAGAGAAAGACGCCAATTCTGTGTCTTTTCAATTAATATCACATTCCTACAAGCTTCGGTCTGTCAGGATAATCATTCCAGCACATTCCAAAGAATAGTTCTCAAACAGATGACGGTAATTCTGTTTGTGTAATCACACTGAGTTATACACAAGACATTAACACATCCTCACTCCCTGAAAGGATTAATACACACAAAAACGACAATTCTGTCATTTACCAAAAGAAACGTAACAAGTTTAAATGGTGACATGATGATCATGACAAGCTATCATGACAAGCTATACCATTATAAGACAAAGCACGCACTCAAGACTCGCCAGAAGACAGACTAGATGTTTAGGATGTTCAGTAATGGACTGTTGGATGTGTGTGTGACTGTATGTGAATGAGTGTTTGTGTGTGTGTGTGTGTGTGTGTGAGAGAGAGAGAGTGTAAGAGAAAGAAAGTGTGTGTGTGTGTGTAAAAGACAGGGAGTGTGTGTGTGTGTAAGAGACAGGGAGTGTGTGTGTGTGTAAGAGAGGGAGTGTATGTGAGTGTGTGTAAGAGAGAGGAATGTGTGTGTGTGTGAGTGTGTGTGTAAGAGACAGGGAGTGTGTGTGTGTGTAAGAGAGAGGGAATGTGTGTGTAAGAGAGGGAGTGTGTGTGTGTGTGTGTGTGTAAGAGACAGGGAGTGTGTGTGTGTGTAAGAGAGAGGGAATGTGTGTGTAAGAGAGGGAGTGTGTGTGTGTGTGTGTGTAAGAGAGAGGGAGTGTGTGTGTGTGTGTAAGAGAGAGGGAAGTGTGTGTGTGTAAGAGAGAGGGAGTGTGTGTGTGTGTGTGTGTGTGTGTAAGAGAGAGGGAATGTGTGTGTTGGCACGTGTGTGTTTAGGTGACAGCCCCCCCGCTGTTAAGTGTAATATCCTGTGAGTGATCAGCAGTGCTGAGGTAAATGCTGAACAGATGCTGAGACGTCAGCCCCCGCTGAAGTGTAGGTGTTGGGGGTCTTACAGGAGGGTTCCTTCTGCTGCCTGCAGTCAGTAGATGAAATTATTATATCTCACGTGTCAAGCACGGCCTGTTCTGCTTTCGGGCAAGATTCCTCCAGACAAACACACTGTATGACACTCTGGCCTCCCTATACACTGTTTCTTCAACTGTTGCACTTTACCACAGACATCACAGGCTTTTAACACAAAGCTTTGATCCAGTGGCCAAATGGTGTTTGTAGGAGACACTTTTGGTTTAACACAAGGACAGTAACGTAAACTTCCTCTCTGTGCTGATATGAAGAACTCACACAGCTGTTCAACTGTCTGTCTGGAGTCCAGAGCCACTTACAGAGTTTGTGTATATAAAGAGAATTAGCAAAAAGAACGTAAAATCTGGATGAGCTCTCTTTAGTATTTCCACTATTTCTCCTGGAAAGCAATGAGATTCATTTGGAAACGGAAACTGTCTCTGAGACAAAGTGGATTTTCAGCGGAACCTGAGAAATTATCATTTCCCCATCAGAGAAGCATGCAGAGCTTCCCGGGTGAATTTAGTTAAAAAAAACACGTGTGATAGTTGTCACAAAACTGATGGTCATCATTCCAGTTTACTATCAGGTGATGATCTCTAGCTCTGGGTGACTGCTGACGTCAAGCACACCGTTCTCACCCGGAGCTCCACCTGCAGTTTGACTTCATTTCAGCATTGTTTGATATCTTATGGAGAACATACATACTATTTAACAGTCAGCTAACAGCCCTCATGCAAAGACAAAGAGCTGCTAGAAACCTGCGCGGCCTCTGTAGACGTCTGTCTTCTACAATAACTGAACCTCAATAATGTAAACATCTGCTCTGCATGTCCTGAGCTGCTCAACACGTTTGAACTGGAGCGTGGGCCGTGAGCCAACCCCTGAGCGGCGGGATTTTCTGCTATCAGCCATTTGTCTGAAACATGTACAATTCTATCAGCGCTGAGAGAGACAACGGTTCGTTTGTATTGCTGCACATAAACCCGCAGCTCTCTCCTGTCAAATATTCTTTAGGTATCAGAGAAGTTTCATCCGGTTACTGCAACCCTGCAGGAATTCATTAAGTCATGAATCAAAGCCAGCCAGGAGGCGCTCTGGATACCCATCACGATTCACAGCGAGGCGAAGATCTCGTGCCTCTAGTGGCCTGTGGATCTTTGATTCAAAGCTTCTCTTGGTGTGTGATGTCCTTTCTGGAAACACAGCCTATCTGACTTCATTCTGGGTAATTAGACATGCTTGATGTCTGATTGTCTCTGGTTGATGAAGATCTTCTAGAGTTCACGTCTCAAAGATTTTCATCTAGGAGTTCATTTAACTCTTAGCACTCTCATTTACCTCTTAGCACTCTTTTAAAAAACTCATTTTTTTGCTACACAATGCCACAGAAGAACCATTTTCGGCTGCGTGGTTTCATAAAGAACCTTCAACATCCATAGAATCTTTCTGCCTCAAAGTTTTTTTGTAGTGAAAAAAAGGTTCTTTAGACTATGGAAGGTAAGAGAAAAATGGTTCTTTTAAGAACCTTTGACTAAAAGGTTATTTGGGGAACCAAAAATGGTTTTTCTAGGGCATCACTGTGAATAACCTTTATTTTTAAAAGTGAGAATCAGCCGTTTCAGTTTCTCAGGACAGCAGGAGGTTTGTAAGTTCTTCACATCTTCACATCTGTGTGAACCATTATGAGCGATGTCAGATGTTTGGCTTACCAAATGTTACCTTTAAATGCTGATCTTGTTGGACTGGATTTTACATGCAGACGACTCTGATAAAACACTACAAAACTGGAGCAGATTCTCAACACCAAAATTACTGTTTAAAGTAAAAAATGTTATTAATAATAATAATTATTGTTATTATTATTAATAATATTACATTATTCATATTGTCTTGAACTACATAGCCAAAACAAAAAAGGTAAACTATGAATGCTTAAATGGTGTGATTTACCAGCCCAACACACAGAATAAAAACTGAGCTTAATACTGAATTAGCATCACCTATATTAACACATGACAGATGAATATATTATTCATTTCTTTTAATTATTTGCTATTAGTGTTTCTCCTGCTGTCTGCTGAGACGCACATTTCCATCCAGAAAACACAAAACACAAATTCTTCTAAAAACTCAAAGAAAAATCCACAACTCCACTAACCCAGAGAATCACATTCACAGAGGATCTACATTCTCTGATGTGGGAGACCTGCAAGAGCAGGAAAACAAAATCTACAGCAATCCCGACAGCACAGACGGGCGCAAACACAGCCAGAGAATCAGAGAGAGATGCATTTCACACTCACAGTTCAGAGCAAGAAACAAGCTTCTCTTAAAAAACTCCTGAGACTCATTTGTACAGAGTTCAAATATTAAATTGTACATTTACTTTTTAAAATACTTCCTATATCTTTATTTTCTTTCATCTATAACAAACACTAAGAACTGTGTGTCCAATCACAGTCTACGATATTTCAGCAAAAATTCATCTGTGACTCACCAACATGAGATTCTCGTGTGTCCCAACATGAGAAACCCACAGTAATACAAAGTTAAAGAAAACCAAATATACTACACTGCATTAAATACAGTTATGTGCCATCTGATGTGTAAGATACAGTGTGTGTCGTACGGACATGATGTATGATCACAAAAACCAGCCACAAACATTTCAAAAACTGTAGCTTCATTACAGCTAATTATTGAAATACTAAAAACATTGAGCAAATGGAAACATTGAGGAAACATTAGCAAATATTCATTTGTTAACAGTCAGGCAGGTTAAACAATGATAATGAAACTCCAGCAGTATCTTTGGTCTAAACACCATTCAGAGTAAAAAACAAACGTTTGCAGGGTCAGTGACTTCCTTCTGATTTCTCGACCTCTTGACTGTGGACTGACCTTATTTACTTCTGTGAGAAACTCTATTGTGTTCTGGAATCTTAAGACAAACGTGAATGAAAAGAGTTTGTGAGAGTCTTATAGACTGTGAGACTGCAGACCGCTGAAGACAGACCTGCTGCACTTCATAACTGAGGCGCTTTTTAAACTTAACCATCATCAAACTTCAGTCTTTTTAAACTCTGTGTCATTTATGGTCTTATTAATGAGGTGATTTTTGGTCGTGCCCTTTGACGTCAGAAACTGCCATACAGGGCAATAAATTATTATGAAGAAATATTTCAGCAAAGCTGAAATGCAGGAAAATTCCAGACTAAAGAATAGAAGAATATATATAAAAAAGAATATATAAGAATATAAGTGCCATTTTTTCCGTACAGGTTCTTACATTAATTACCCCAAACGATTTTAAATTTGGAAAATGACCTGAAATTCCTCTAGAAATGTCCTCAAACTATGTGCATAATTCCAGACATCTGGCTAGTAATGGCACATATTTCACAAGTCTGAAATAAAAACAGCTTTAAGCCATTAGCCTCAGACTCGCTTTGGGTTTGTTCACCTGGAAGCAATGACACTTCATTTAGCCAGACTGAATCCCAGCAGTAACTGGTAGAGATGTGTCTGTGTGCTGAATGAGGTTCTTTCTCTGTCGCTCTTGTCTTAACTTCTGAATCATCTCTGTGGGAGTTTTACTCAGTTTCCATTCAGGACTCTCCGTGTCCTCCTCGCTCTTCCAGCTTTTTCTCCGCTCTCACACCGTTCGCTTCATTAAATTCTTCTCCGACGTGATGGATATGAAAGGGGCTGACGGACACTAAGAGGGGGACGTGTGAGAAAGGCTTCGGGGGAGATGAAAGGGCCCCTGCGGCCCTGGGCCCCGGTGACCGTCAGCTCGGCTGGACCTGAATAATCTTGAATGGGCCGTCGTTCTTTAACATCTTTTCAGCCTCTTCACTCTGACTGCTTCAACTCTTCATCCAGCACAATAGCAGAAGCACTAAAACTGTTTTCTCATGCTAATACGCGTGAACTCACTCCCACCAAATGCTTTTTGCTTTTTCCTCCAGGATTTAAATGGGCCAATTAGAGTTTTTTCATGTTATGGCTCTGAGTTTTTCTTATTTTTCTAGAGAAATGTTTTTTCTCTGAATTCCCATGCAGTGAAACACATCACAACACACACATGCTGTTGTAATGGCTGACACAGATCACTGAAATCTGTTTTGTTTCTCGGACAGTGAACAGAAGAGGAAGAGCCCTTGAGTGTGAAGAGCAAACATCAGATCTTTAACTCTCAACAGATTGTGTGGCTGGCTGCATTCATTAGCCTCTGTTTGCATATTGACATTGAAATGTACACTGTTAAACTGTTTATTTAAGGTAATGTCAATACAAGGTGCCTCTATTTCTAAACAGATAAAGGATCATCTGAAATGAGGTTACGGCACGTAAACCAGGTCTGTGTCATTTCTTTCCTAATGCGTATTATCAGAAATAGTGATTTAAACAGAGGTTTGAAATTATGATTTTAATGTACAGCGTAATCTTTGCGCCCAATAAAGATCTCTTATCAACAAAGGAAAACATTATATTGAATATATATATATATTGATATAATGAACAACTTTTTTAAAAAAAAAAATCAGTGGTCTTAAGTCCTAAATTAAACAAGAAGGTTTAATACAAAGGCGACTTCTGAACGGTTTGGTGAAGTTGTTTTAATGGGATCACTTCATCCCCCACATGGATCAGATTGCAGCAGAATGTTTGAGATTCCAGCGTCAGGAGCCGAACAAAGTATCTGATTCTCCATCATCTCCACCTCGCTCACAGAGGACTTCTCCTCCACACGAAACGCATCTTGTGCATCAGAAACCACGTCGTACAGACCGTGTGATCCCCTTTACACATAATCCAACAAGACTTCAATACAAAAGCATGCAAAGACTCAATATTTCTCAACATCTCTCACCCTGAAGTGCGTCTGCTCACTCGACCCAAACGCGCTTCACCGGCTCATCACCAACATCCCGAAGTTTCAGACCTTCACCATCCGTCCACCAAAGCGACGGACAAACTTCTTCACGCAACTTTCTGGGAAAACATCTCGCAGAAACAAGTTTTGGAGAAGAAATGAAGCGCTGGAGAGTTTGTGTTTGCGGGGAGATCCGCGGGCCGATCTGTTTTCAATCTCTCTCTCTCTCTCTCTCTCTCTCCGGATGGGCCGGGCTTCAACTCACCAAAGTTGCATGAAGTTTTTCTACAAGGTCATCCTGGAAAACGTCTTATGAGAAACCGCATTCTCGTTTATGTCTCTTTATGTCTCACCTGAGACATTTTAATGTGGTTTTAAGAGGTGAGAAAGCGGCCGTATCGACGCATTGCGTCCCAGATCTTGCCGCATCATTTATCACTTTCAGCTGAATGATCAACATTTAACTGGATCACGGAAACGGGTCAGAAAACATTCATGGGTTTACAGCAGACGAGGAAAATCTATTCATTATTATTATTGTTATTTGTAATGAACAATGAAATGATGCTTCTGTATTAAAGAAAGAAAAAGCTCAGTGAGCTCAACTGGAAATCACGTTTGATATCAAAGTGAGAAACACGCTTTAATTGTCTCAAAATTGTCTCAAAAACAACAACATTTGATGGTGTTGGACTGAAATGTGCTTTAAATGTGTGTCTAAACAGCAGCATCAATTCAGTTTGTCATTGAATATCATTTGATTCACAGCTACAGTATGTTTAACTGGTGTTGCATTTATTTATTGCTTTATGTATTGCTTTTATTTATTATTTATTGTTTTAAATTCACACAAATCTAGAGAAATCTGCCTGGTTTTAATAGTGAGGAATTTAAATGGTAGTTTTTGTGCTCTGTGAGGGACGGGCTGGTAACATGTTAATAAAACTGAAGTGTGTGTGTGTTTATATGCAAACATATAAACATATATATATATATATATATATAAAATTAATATAAACATTATATGAAAACAAGTTTTCAGTGTGTAAGGCACTTACAAATTTTAGCATTGCTTTTCAATGTTGAATTACAAAATCTAGTTCTAAACTTTTCTAAAATTGTTACGTTTTATATGTTGTAATTTTTAATATCTTGGATGACTTACAGTTTCTTTGTAATCTGTCTGTTTTTGTGTGATTTATTTTTTATATTGATTCTTTTGATATATATTAATAACATTAATAATAACATTAATAACAGTAATGTTACGTTTTGATAAGAGGCTGTAATAGACTATTTACTGAGTGACTCCATACAGCGTGACAACATGATGTGATCTGTGATTAAACACATTGTGTATAACTGAATCTTTTCTGGCCTATAACAGTGAAAACAGTTTAATAGTTCAACTGTTTTTATTATCAAAACTTGGAGGTTTGTGCCTATATAGAAAAAATACTTTAAAATTAAACCCTGAGAAGAAATGACTGAGCCACAGTGTCGCAGCTGCCTCATCTGTCTTCTGTAAGAACTAAAATATTTAGTGACAGTAACACATTCTTTCAATATGAAGCAGTTCATTTCCTTACAATAAATCTACTAATAACAAAAGAAACTTTTCTGGCAATGACTTGTATGAGTTTAAATCCAGCTGACATCACTAATCCACTCAGCGCTGGTCCCCATGTCATATCTTCACTGCTCTCTCTCTTTCTTTCTTTCTCTCTCTCTCTCCCTCTCTCTCTTTCTCTCTCTCTTTCTCTCTGTCTCTCTCTCTTTCTTTCTCTCTCTCTCTCTCTCTCTCTCTCTCTCTCTCTCTCTGTGTCTCTCTCTCTCTTTCTCTCTCTCTCTCTCTCTCTCTGTGTCTCTCTCTGTGTCTCTCTCTCTCTCTCTTTTCTCTCTCTCTCTCTCACAGACTCTCTCATGTCATCACATGAACATGACCTGAGCTCGTCCATCTCATCACAATTAAACTCAGTTTACAGTCATGTTGTGCGATAGCGCCATCTGGTGTTTTAAAGGAGCAGGAACGTGATTCTGCTTTTCAATTCTCCATAAGATCTGAGATGATTTCTGAATAGTCAGAATAAAAGTCTGTAATAATAAAAAACAGCCTGAACGAGCTTCATTTTTGATGGTTGATTGATGACCAGCTTACTGTTCAACAGAGACAAGCAAACCACCAACACGGTGGTTTTGCTGTTGCTTGTGTAAAGCAAGCTTATTTTTAATCACTTATTGTTTAATGTTTGCTGGAATGTTTGCAAAGCATCATGGGATGTAAAAATGTTGTGGATTTTTCCCATCATAGACGCAATATATTTAAATATATCAGAATCATTTTAGCCTCTTTAAGCAGCTGGTCTCTATTTTTCACAGTAACCTTATCTTCTCCACACATGACCGATGATCTATGACCTTTAATATCCGCACTTTTCCCTGGACGGCCCCCTCTCTAGCCGTGTGGCTCATAATGAACGCCGCATCCCAGCGCCGACCCTCATGACCTCCGGTTTTCATATCTAATTGATTTAGATTCCGTACTGGATCATGGTGATACAATCTCACAGATGATGTTTGGACTGGGGGAGTTACAGAGGGCCGCACATGTGGGCCTGGAGGATCCGGTCCGGGTTTCTGATGACCTCACATGAGAAATTATGAAGAGGTTTGCAGCATTAATCACTGCAAAATAACTTGATTAGTGTGGAAGTATTACAGTAAGATCACATCTGTCTCTGAGTCTGAGGTCTTCACACAGTCTGAGGTGTGCTGGAGCTTATGGAATGTTCTAGTAGAGAGATGTTGGACTGGAGAGAAGGTCAGATATTCAATGAACTTCCAGGAACATCACAGTGTCAAGATATATTAAGAAATATATAAGAAATATTAAACTATTATATTAATATGAAATATTGAATGAAATATTATATTAAGAAATATTAAAGCAGGTCCTGGAACAGAGCAGTAACATGTAATGAACACTACATGTAATGGGGACAACAGATTTAGGGAGGTTTATAACTTTGTTTCTTTCATTAGTGGTTAACACTGAGGGTTTGAATCTGCCTCTGTCAGTCGAGTCAATGACAGAAGTTTGTCAAAGTGACAGAAGTGGGTCTTAACTTCTCCCGCACTAACTCTAGCACGACCTAAAGCATATATGTTACATAATGGTTAAGCTAATAACCATTAATAAAACTTTAAAATATTTACATCAACAAGACAGCGAAGAGAAACAAAGAGTGTGAAGCTGTATCTTTTCAGTGGTTTTACGTGTTAAATGTGGCGGCTTTAATTCAACTAACATAATCCTGTACATTTCTACCCAAAACTCTGTTATACACAGTGTAAAATGACTGTACTGGTCACAGTCAGTAGAGACGCATGTTAAGACATTTTATTCTTGTGCTCATAGTTGATATTTGTCAGAGCAGACAGCAGTGCTCTCTGTGTCACTGCAGGTCCCTGCGGTGCAGAGAAACCAGGTGAACGAGACGATGAAAACACAGGAATGAATCTGAAAGTCTTCAGCTGCATTCATCAGTTTGTCACACTTTTAGCTACGGGTCACTAAACTGGAATAGAATGAATATATGAAACTGTGAATATATGAAACATGATTACTTTTAAACTCTATATTCAGTTTAACTAGTGCAGGGGTATTTACACTTGGTCAGTGGGTTTGGGAAAATAAAGTTTACCAGTCAGATCTGAACAACCAGATGCAAAGCTAAAACTTAAATGAAGCAATAACAGAAAACAGCAGAACTTCTCCTGAGAGTGTGGAGGCCAGCAGCAGCAATGTTAAAGGAGATGTTGACAGGTTTTGGTTTGGGGCATTAGGGCAAAATGATGGTGCAGAGAGAGAGTGAGCGAGTGAAGCGAGAGACACGCTGGGCTTTTGGGCAGCACAGTGAGGATTGCTGGGAAATCTTCTGCCCAACTCATTGTTGAGCTTCACGACCCCAGAGAATCTGTCATGGGAAGAAGTTTTACCCCCGTGATTCCACTCAAGGGCAGTATTGTTCTCTCTTCTGCTTTACCCCACCCCAAAGATGCCCCTCCACCCTCAGAGATGGGCCAACTGGTTCAGATGGTGTATTAAACATCAGAATTTATAGGGAATGTCTGTTTACTTACAAGGTGATCATTTCCTGTTGTAAGTTTTTAGGGGATTTTCTTGTAGAGTGCATGAGAAGTTTTGTGCTTTTGTTTTCTGTCCAAATGTAATGATGGTGAAGTCCTACAGGGGGCGACACAACAACATGAATTTCAGCACAGCTCCTTTAGAAAACACAACTGTGCAGGTGAAGTTAACAAACAGCACATTTTCATCTTTTGATTTTGAGATGGGTTTGAGTGTTTAACTACAATCCTGAAATCACTCTGAGTGTGTGAAATTACAGGCTGTGTTCAAAATATAGAACTCGCATAGTGCACAATATATTGAACACCAAATATTGCTTTCTATTTTTTACATACAGTAGTGTGTGATATAGTATGCAGTATGCATCATCCTGATATTCCATACATGCATACATACTTTGCACACTGCAGTGTATGATTTGTAATGTGAATCTCGAATCAAGTGAATATTATTAAAAATTTCAATATGATCTCAAATATTTCTTATGATATTTATCCAAAACCAGATCATTTAGTCATATAATCTATTTAATTCTATAGCTTTATTCTCTTAATGTTTGTCACCAGTTATCTCCTTCGACATTTTTTACATTCTCTGAAGGAATTTTAGGAGAAACACAATGTAAATGAAACATAACTAAATAATAAACATAACATCAGAGTACTTTTGCTCTGTCTGTTGCTGTTTTAACAGACCTTCAAGATCTCACTTTGGTGTTTCAAACACTTGTTAGCTCATTCTGGGCTCCAGGAGCACAAAAGAGTCTTTAAAGATCTTCCTGTCTCTTTACAAGCGCTGATTGTCAGAGGGTGTAAAACTGGCACTTCAAACAGTTTAAACACTGAAGTCCCTGACCTGTGTGTGTCTGTAACACCCCTGCAGCACAACACACACACACACACACTCACACACACACACACACAAACATACACACACACACACACACACACACACACACTCACACACACAATCACACACTCACACACACACACACACTCACACACACACACACACACTCACACACACACACACACTCACACACACACTCACACACACACACTCACACACACACACACACTCTCTCTCACACACACACACACACACACACTCTCTCTCACACACTCACACACTCACACACACACTCACACACACTCACACACACACTCACACACACACTCACACACACTCACACACACTCACACACACACTCACACACTCACACACACACTCTCTCTCACACACACTCACACACTCACACACACACTCTCTCTCACACACACTCACACACACTCACACACACTCACACACACACTCACACACACACACTCACACACACACACACTCACACACACACACTCTCACTTTAATATTCCTACAACATCACACGTTCATGATAAGATGGTGAATGAGTTGATGTAAATGTTCAGGAATCATGAGCTGTGTTTACTATCCAGTATGCACTATACACTTTACACTATACACTATACACTTTACACTATACACTATACACTATACACTTTACACTATACACTATACACTTTACACTATACACTTTACACTATACACTATACACTTTACACTATACACTATACACTATACACTTTACACTATACACTATACACTTTACACTATACACTATACACTATACACTTTACACTTTACACTATACACTTTACACTATACACTATACACTATACACTTTACACTATACACTATACACTTTACACTATACACTTTACACTATACACTTTACACTATACACTATACACTTTACACTACACTATACACTTTACACTATACACTATACACTTTACACTATACACTTTACACTATACACTATACACTATACACTTTACACTATACACTTTACACTATACACTATACACTATACACTTTACACTATACACTTTACACTATACACTATACACTATACACTTTACACTTTACACTATACACTTTACACTATACACTATACACTTTACACTATACACTATACACTATACACTATACACTTTACACTATACACTTTACACTATACACTATACACTTTACACTGTACACTATACACTTTACACTATACACTATACACTTTACACTATACACTTTACACTATACACTATACACTATACACTTTACACTATACACTTTACACTATACACTATACACTATACACTATACACTTTACACTATACACTTTACACTATACACTATACACTATACACTATACACTTTACACTTTACACTATACACTTTACACTATACACTATACACTTTACACTATACACTATACACTAGCCATTATTTAAACACAGTATGGAAACATTAATACTCTACATCACAGAGTTGCATGTTTCATCATGTGAAATGTGATGATGTTATTGGACGGCAGGCGGCGCTGGAGATGCAGATCCTCATAAAAGAGTTTAATACTGAGCAAGACTTGAACTTGACTGTTCAAAGTCTAAAATAAAGCAAATGTTTCCAAATAAACATTCTACAAACCTTAATATCCCACAAACTCTCACGTAATGAGATGCCATGAAAATATTAATATGTTTTTGAGTGTTATATTTCTTTGCTACTTAAAAAGGAACATTCCAGAACTCTTGTGTGTTAAACATAAGAGAGCGAATGAAAAGCATGAAGAAATTAAAGCTGTAAAAATGTTGTTATTATCCACAGAGAGAGGAGCTGTTTACTTCACCTGAGAGGAATACAGCGAGCTGATCAAATCACACACTCACACCTTTACTTATCTACTGTTTTATACTCTATAACCCTAACTTTTACAACTTAAAAAATGGTGTTTTCTATATTTTAAAGACTTTTAACACATGAGGTTATTTTAAACCTTGTAAAAGGGAGATTTTGCTGAGATTTGTCAGGTTTTGTTGATTTTGGGAGTAAAAGATTTTTTGTCTCCAATATATGATTAAGCAAGCCAACCCCCTCCCCCAACACACACACACACACACACACACACACACACACACACACACACACACACACACACACACACACACACACACACACACACACACACACACAGTCACACACTACACACACACACACACACACACACACACACACACACACACACTCACACACACAGGCATCACTGTGGCCCTCTATTCTGTAGAAGACCCCTGCAACTAAACAAATTGACCAGTGACCTTCTTCTCTGGAGTACTAACCCATGACAGGTGAATGATAGCAGAGACCCTCCCAAACCATTACAAATATACCACACTGATCCTCAGATACTCCTCTGATACTTTCAAAATCTTAACACTACATTCATGTTTCTGAAATGAAGTGTTGACTGATCAATGCAGATGCTCAGCTGGGAACTGAATCTGCAGGTTTATTTCTGTTCATTTTATTGTAAATCTACTTTTCTACATTAGTGGTGTTGCTCTCAGGGTGTGAGTGCTTTAGTGAAGTGTTTTCTGACATGAAGGGCCACGACCTCTGACCCCCCCTCATATCTGGGCCCCTCCGCCTGCTGCACTTGAGGGCTACAGCCCCCTCACCTCCCACCTCGTCCCGTCCGAACGGGTGTATGATTTATTCACCAGCTCTTGTGACCGGCTTTGTGACCCCCCCAAACCCCCATTGTGTGTTTGGAGAGAGTGGGGGGGGGGTTCGGCCCATTAGCCTGAAGGAACATCAGCGCAAATGAACGCCCGTCCGGCAGCCGATGCTGCAATATCTGTGTGTTACACTGACTCACCCGCGCAGCTTTCCTATCAGTGAGGAAACAGGCCATCTGGAAACAGTCCTGATCAGAACGAAGGACGGCTTTAAAACTTAATTTTCTTTGTTATTTTTGAAGCATGGGTTTAACCCTTCACCTGCTCCTCAGTGCTTCAGCTGAAGAACATGACATGAGTTTCACTGCTACACAAACCAAATGTACTTACAGTATCAATGGCTGGAAACTTGTACAGCGACGTTCAGTGAACGTGTGCTCATTTCTGTCTCACACTGAATCACTCTGTTACCATCTACCCATCTGTCTCTCTTACTCATACAAACAACAACCAAACAACATCGGAGTGACACAATCCCTCCTTTCCATCTGATTGGAAGTGAATTCAGGGTGTGGTGAAACATCATAGATTAAATCCATTCTAAAAGTAAGATCTTCACACACACACATTGATGTTTCAAATACTCTTCAATATAATCGTACAGTCATTTAAAGCAGAGCTGCTCTTTTGTGCGAGCTGTGAAACACTGACTGCGGAATGTGAGATGCACAGAAAGTGCAGAAGAACAGAAAGCCGAGCGCGCTGGGACGTCCCGTACGCAACTCTTCCTGTTGTTCTCTCGGCTCCTCTTGTTTGGTGAGGAGGCCCTCAGAGACCTCGGGCCTGAATAAAGCTGCTCTGCTAATCACGACTCATCTCACTAACCTCTGTGTCACCTCTCCTCCTCTCCATCCAAACGTCACACCTGCTTTCAAGGATCTCCTGTGAGGCTCCATATCCGCAGAGGGAGTCATGGGATGCTCCTCTGGCTGAGAGCAGCTTATCTGCTGAATAAAGCAACAACATTTCCTGGGAGTGGATGGAGGTCAAGTGAAACAGCCTCTGAACTAACCTACCAACACCTGCATCTTCTCACTGCAGCCAGAGTTTCAGGAACTCATGCAGGGCTCTCTGTACAGGAGAAGAAAGTTCAGATAATGAGAGTTTAAAATGAGGGTAGTTGTATTAGGTGAAAAGTTAGGAGTTTAATTATGTCAGTAAAAAAGGACTTTTCTTTCATGTAGAGAAAATTATTATATTTTCATAAAACATCACAGAATAAGCTTTATTTATTTATATATGTTTTTGCACCCATAAATCATTCACAATAAGACCAGGAATGTGTAATAAAAAGTCAGCCAAAATTATATATGAATAATACCTCAAACCCTGCAGCTATAACTTTCTATACAGACAATATTTGCTTGGATGAAAAAACAGGTGGAAAAATTTAAGACATGCACATTAAAAGAGGTCAGAGGGATCAGATCTCAAGGTGAAAACTGAGGATTCCTGAATAAAATGCCCATAACTTCAACCTGTTTCCCATCCACACAGAGAGTTTGATACTGTTGTGATGATGTCAATTTAAACACTGAATTAACAGTTTTTCCTGAGGATTATATTATATTATATAAGACGTCTCTCTGTCATAGCTCAGGAGAGTTTGATGGAGATCTTCTTTGCTTTTATACTTTTCAAATCTGAGCTCAGTCACTCTCATGGAAATGTGTTTCTGGGTCTGGAGACACAGGAGATTTAAGACAAAGTTTCCATTTGCTCTCCATATAATCACATTGCTGCCAAGAGAAACAACTGAGATAATACAGAGATCTCATCTGTGATTTTTCTTTTTTTATGAGTTCAGACCAGTTTCTCCAGACGTCAATGCCTCATGAACACACTCTTCATGAGGACAAGTCTGAAAGATCTCCAGATCTATCTGAGGAAATGAAACTTTGCTGTCTGCAGACCTGCAGAAAATGAGAGCTTTTCACTTTGAGTTCCTCATGTCACCAAAAATTCCTTACAACACAGACAGGCCATACCAAGACACACACACACACACACACACACACACACACACACACACAGTCATGTTTATAGAGCAGCTTTAGAAATTCCTCATGTTCTTATCATCTGATCACATCTCACATTGAGGTCTGACAGCACCTGCGTTCAGAGCTCTGAAGATCTCTCAGGACTTTAGAAGAAGTGATGGGTTACCAGTGTAAGCATTTTGAGAGGCAGCGCTGCACTTTCTGAGTGGAAACTATGAGAGCATGTCCTGGAAGTTTTGGAGATTTCTAAGAGGGTTTTGACTCTTTTTGCCATATTTTTCTTGATGTCCAGAACCATGAATGAAGACCACAGAAACAAACAAACGGCTGTGATGTGTCCACTTCCCTCTCTCTTCTGAAGGGCAGTTCACCTCAGACAACACAAACATTAGAGGCAGGAAAAGTGGCTGCAGTGTCAGGAGCAGGTCAGGAAGATCGGAGCGGCAGGCGTCTGGAATTCATTGAGGTTCTGGAATCTCAATAGTGCTGCTATCTCACACTAGAAAGCTTTAAATACATCAGCAATAGCAAATGTCTTCAGCAGGGACCTGGATATTGTCTCAGCTCTCTCACACACACACACACACACACCAAACATGAGCTTTTAAAGGGCTGGTTGCTCTTAGATTTAGCTGGACTCAGGGTCAAACCTCTCAGGTTACTCACCATGACCTGTCGCCCCTCTCCCCACAGCACACACACACTTGTACATGGACTTGAGCTCTGATGTCAACAGCAGGATGGATGAGAAGATAAAGAGATTTTAATCACTGACGTTTGTGCAGCTTCTGAGGACAAATACAAATTATTTGACCATGAGTTTTTTTACAGATTCTATTGTTGTCAGTTGTGTCATGAAATTTCCACTTGCAAAAATGTCAAATGGATGTAAAGGGCAAAACTACTAAAGTCAAGAACTTAGGCGTAAATATTTAAACCGGACATTTGCTCTTGTGTGAGTGTGGCATCATGCGCTCTCTATAGTCATCATCTCTATAGATATCTGATTCCAGACCTGTGGCCATGAAACGAGATTGAAGCTGTGTAAAGGATGAATATATGTGTTACACAGAGCCTGAAAACACTGTGTATGTGTGTGCTGATCCACATCCTTCTCTCTACTCTTTCTCTCAACTCTGGTGTTTGCTAACACTATCACACAACAACAGAATGGGTATAAAATGCTAGTTTTACATTGAAGAAGAGACCTGTGCATTTTCTAGATCTTTAGATTCAAAATATCACAAAGGTTTGGAGGCCATAGCAAAGCCCCAGAGACCACAGAACAATATTTTCAAGCAGTACCATAAAATCTACCAAAACCAACTTAACAACCAGCCTTTACAGATAAACGTTTCCTTTAACTGGAATCCCCTAAACCTTTCTGGAGTCACAGATATGAGACATTTCTGAGTACACAAGGGTGCTTATCCTGGCGTTGTTATTTAAATTAGCCCCTCCCCACTCTTTCTGTCACTGTTGGACCATCAGCGCTAATCAGCATGTTGATCTGAGGGGGCGGGGCTGAGGAGGCGGGGCTGAGGAGGCGGGGCTGAATCTGTGGCTGTTGGAGCAGAGGTGATTACCAGGCGTTCAGGGATTAGAGCCGCTCTCTACAGCCTAATTCTGATTAACAAGAGACCTTCTGCTTTAACCCCCCAACCGGCCAAAAACACATTCAGCACCTCCTCCACCTGCAGGTCACACAGACACTAATGAAAGCTTAATTTAGGGCTGCCATCCTCCCGCCAATTTTGGTTGGTACCGTCCATATGTTCCTCATTAGACACATGCGAGAATGAGGCTGAATTCTGAGGGAGTTGAAGGAAATATGAGTGGCTTTATGAATATGAGCGTCTTTACATCATCTCTGACATACGCATATTTTTCACTTCATTAAACTTATCTTAACATTAATTTGAATGCATACACAACTACATAGATGATACGGCAATGATGTTAAAGGGACAGTTCAGCCAAAAATGAAAACTCTTCCATCATTTCCTCACCTTTGTGTCATTTCAAAACTGTGTGACTTTTTTGCTTCTGAGCAACACAAAAGATATTTTGATGTATGTTGGTAACCAAACAACAGTGGCACCCATTGACTTCCATTGTATGGACACAACAAAACCAGCGAGACATTTCTCAAAATATCTTCTTTGTGTTCACAGAAGAGAAAGTCATACAGGTTTGGAATGACAGGAGGGTAATAAAATAGAATAATAGTGAAATAATAAAATAGTTTCTCATTTTCTTTTCTATTGTTATAAGGCTGATAGTGCTATTGTCATGTGCTCTGCTCCTGTAGAAATGTCCTCAGGCCCGTCACCACCTCTGTGTGCCCTTCATAATCAGTCAGTCCCAAAAACACACAATCCCTGGACTTTTGTCTCTCAAGTGTCGTGACAGCAGAACAAAGACAGCTGCGATTTAACTGCAACAGAACTCCCCTTTGTCAAACCCTCAATGAATCCCTTTGCCAGTTGAAAATGAGATCACCTACAGTATTGTGATTCATCATAAATCATACAATTCACCTCATTACTTTATATTGTTTTGTTTGCTGGGGTGCTGGAATTATGCGAGCATCTAAAATTAACAGTGAAATGGATCATATATTTATTTTGCATCTTTGAACTGGGACAGATGAAATTCTTTACTCTTACAGCCTCTTATATGAGTCCCTGTGTTCACTATTAATAACAGTCTGTTGTGTAAAGCAACAGAAGAACTGAAGACTTTACTGTTGAAGTGACTGACTCAAATGAATTTGCATGTGTTGAAGTTTGTGTATTCGACTCATGTTTCATGATCTAGATGTGTGAACAGCTTCACCCAAACATTGTAAGTTTACACTTTTACAATGTCTGTATGTCACTGTACTAAACAACAAAGCATCAAAACAACAGCCATTTCATTTGAAGAAGAGCAAAACATTTACAAAAATGTTTAATGTGAAAGAATGCCTGATACAGTTTCATTTCAAATTAAAAGTATTTCAGCGCTTTCTGGTGGGGTTAAACGTGTAACAGTGAATGTGCTGAACTGGAGTAGATCTTAAATCAAGAGCGTGTCTGTTGGGTCCAGCTGCAGTCCAGATCTGTTCTGACCTCTGGACAAAACATGCTGAAGACGAATTGAATCTGGATGATCCCATAAATCAGTGTCTGTCTTCTGTGAGTGTGTGTGAGCGCACGTTCACCTCCCTCATGCCCACATGCAAGAGTTTGCAAGAAATTAACTAAAGCTGTTGAAGTTTCCAGAGCTATGTGTGTTTTTTCATCAAAGGTGTAAGTTCACCATGATGTTGCTTTGGATTACATGCAGGGATTTCTCCAGGAATTCACTGCTGTGGGGTGGGTTACATTTAACCTTTGCTTGAACTTTTGCCTTGTTGGTATCTACACTGTAAAAAATCTTTGCTGCCTTAAAGTTTTAAGTTTAATTAATTTGGTTGCACAAGTCAGTTCAACATTTCAAGTTAGAATTGCTTGTATAGCCAAGTCGATTAAACTTAAAAATTTAGGGCAGCAAAGTTTGTTTTTACAGCGGAGGTGATTGTTATATGACTTTTAATGAATTTGTTATGAATAAATTGTGAACTGATCTAAAACCTGCACATAACAAGAAATAATTCAATGGCATAATTCAAATGTTGAAGCTCATTGTTAAAGCTGAAAGCATCACATCACAGGTCTGAATTCACACACTGTAAAAAAAACTTTGATTAACCTTAAAAATTTAAGGCAGCAATTTGTTTGCACAAGTCATTTCAACTCACTCTTTGTAATCTTGACTGGTGTGTAGTTGAGGTAACTTAAGAAATAGTTGGGAAATTTCTTTACCTATTTTTTTAACTCTTTAATGTTTGTCTGCCGTTCAGAATGTAACATGAATGTCTCTTCAGTCGAGTCTCCTCACTGGAACATAATATCATTACTCACCGCTCTAATATGGGTTTAACCTTGTTTCTGTCTCATAATTAAACAGCCAGTGGACACAACACAGAATTACTGTCTTCATCAGTTTATCCCAGTTCTCATTAGATTCTCATTCATGTCGTACAGAAGTTTAGCTTCATAATTTCATTTAAATCTGCTCAAATTAAAGACAGTACAACAAATACAACCACAATTTGAAAGAGGTTAATGAATTGTCATAAAAATAACGTCACACTAAAATATTTATTTTCTTGGTGTGAAATAAGGATGTGATCTGAGAGAGATGCTTAATAAACAGGTGTATATAAAACACCCATTTAAATAAATACATTCAATGACACTGATGAATCAAATGATGTTTTTATACTCACATTGAAGACATCTGGCATGTCTGATCCTCACAATCAGATCACAAGTGGGTTTAAAGGGGCTAAGAAATCTGATTATCCTCTGAATGGAGAGCAGCTAACCTGATGGAGAAGATCAGACCAGCTCTTCACTGCTCAGTTATTGCTCATTCATACAGACTCAAAGCAATTCAATCCTTCATAAATGACAAAACTGAGAAAATTAAACAGTTCTTCTTTGGCATCACTGTGAGGAATCTTTTAAGAACCTTTATTTGTGTGTAGGAGAAACTGAAGTATTAGAGAGAACTCATTTGTAATTTTTCTCTGTAGAGCAGCATCTCTATTCACACCTTCATGGATTCTCAAACATGTTGTTGACATGATGGTTCAGTTGTTTAGATGTTGGAGTGGTCTCCTCGTAATGCAGGATCTCTCAGGGTCATAAATGTTCTGCATGCAAGACCTGAAGATCCCTGAAGCAGAGACAACACAGAGACAACAAGAGAGAGCTGCTTAACTCTTTAACACTCAACACAAACTCTCAAGTGCCATTCGAACCTCCCACAATCCCAAAAGCCACTCTGCGAAAATAAACATTGTGCTTTCCTCAAAAACTTCCTGCATATCACATATCTCCATATGAATGGCTGAAAGCAGGCTGACTTTCTAAGCTTCTATAAGTCATGTGTTTTTGGAAAGGGATTACAGGTAACTGTAGAAGTGGGCATGGCACATGGGCCACTAAGAAGGTCTGCAGCTATGAAGAACACGCCTCAGCTTTGAAAGAGCAGCGCAGTAAAGTTTACAACCCGGTGAGGAAATGTCAAAGATTTTATTAGAGTATACAGAGTATCAGCGGGGGTCTGGCAGAGCTGTTAGTGTGACTTCAATGGGCTTAGAAATGGAGGAATTCAGGTTTGGAATCTACAATGTGAACACAAATGTGATGTTGTTTGGTAAATATCAAATATCACTCTACTTTCTACATAGTGCTTAAGAATCCTTCACCTAAAAATAAACACTCTCTCATTTACTCGCCCTCATTTCAGTTCTGTATGAGATTTAAGAGTAAATTTGCTGTCCTAACATCCTAAATATCCAGACTATTAAGGTGGTTTATAGTAATCACCCCCCTTTTTGTAGCTTAACACAGTCACTATGAATTGCTGTTGTATGAAAAATAGCTGTGCAATTATTGCTAATAAAATAGTTTTTTGTTCCACTGAGAATAAAACGACATACAGGTTTGTAAAGGACAAACGGTTCCTTTGAGTCTTAAAATGGTTCTGTTGTGAGAAAGACCTCAAATGAACGGGATCATTTCCCAGCTGCCCGCCACAGACCGGGGCCAAAGCGGGTCGTAATACCCCACCAACCTGCTAAATCGATGTCCCCTCAGGAGAAAAACTCTTGTCCTGGAGAGAACTACAAGGTAGAGGCAGGGATCTGATGTCCTGACCTCAGCAGTGGAAACCAAGATCCTCGCTGCCCACCACCACAGGGCGGGTCATTGTTTATTCTCCCTCCTCTCTCAATACAGCCACAGATACAGTTAAAAGCAGCAGCCAATGAACGTGATTAAATTTCTCTGTATCAATCATTCTAACACAAAGTGTTCGATTGTGTGACTCAGAGTCGCACACAATAGACAAAGCACCTCACAGTTGAACTGTTCGCGGCAGAAAAGGTGTCTGGTGTGCTGGTTTTGTTAGCTGTTCTTCAGCCTGTGAAAGCAATCTGACATCAAAGAGAAGCCATGCAGGTAACTCAACGCCCCAGCAGTGTTGGCACGCTGCGTTTCACAGCGCATGCGAGCATGTTTGCATGTACCTGTGTCCTTCACATGATGTAACAGCAACCGTACAACTTCGGACATGAAAACGGTCCGGTCAGAGCCACAACAGACCTTTGTGTTGTAAAACCTGGAGAGAAAAATGCAGGATAAAATTTCGACACAGTGGGGACAATCAACGTTTACAGATCTGAAAGATACACCAGTGGTACATTTTCCTTCTCTGACTAACACAAAAGCCTCCAGAAGTTATTTTAGACTGCTGGCTTACAGAGGTAATCTTGATGTGTGACAGAAAGGGCTCGGTTCTGTGACCCGTGACCTCTGTCTGTACCTGCAGGGTGGTGCTGTAACAGAAGCAGAGTTTAAGCAGTGGGAAAGCACAGATCTGCATGAATGCTTTGTTGAATTTAATCCACCACCATAAGAGTGAAATATCACAAATTAGATCACCTCAGTTGCTCAGTTGTTTCTCTAAGACAGCAATGAGGTTAAATGCAAGCAATTGCAGACTTTTGCTGAAGTCTCTTGCCTTTCAGATTTCTCTCCTGAGAAAATAAACACAGTAATGGCACGTTTCCTTCAAATTCTCAAACTCTGCATACATTTGCCAAAATAAAATCCTGAAATAAAACATTCTGTTGTTCTGTTGCATACCATCTCTTTCATAAAATCCTGATCAAAGTCGTTCTATATTATTGTTTGTAAAGACTGAATTTCAAACTTTCCAAACTTTCCAATCCCAAAACAGACAGGTTATAGTGGTTAAGCAGACATTTATGATTTATTTAGTGAAACGCAATATGAATAAACAAGGTCATCTGAGAAACTAGACAACAGAATCATGTCAAGAAATTTCAGTGAGACCAGCAAAAGAAGAATGGAAGAACAACATTAATAATATACATGCACAACCTTTATATGCTACTCCTAAATCTAAGAAATATAAAGCATGTTGCATTTATATAATGCATGAAACTCCACAATCCTCTGAGAACTGACATGTTGTGAACCAGATTAGAGCTTTCGTGGAAGCTTTAGAAGACATGCATGAGACAGGAGAGATTATCTTACAATGTTTGTGATGTATGATGGGTGTGGTGCTGTGGATTCTGAATTACAGGTGTGACCCCAAAGCGCTCACGTCCAGCGTGATTTATTGGGTTTGTCGGTCACTAGAAAGAGTTCAAATATAGGAGGTCTGAACTTCCTGTTATCTTTGACCCCAGCTGACCTCTGCTGAAGTGAACTTGTCTGCTGTGTTTCAAAAGCTAAGGCATAACTCACAGAAACGTCAGCACGTACGTTATTCTAATGCTGTGATGGGCCCGTTTCAAAACGTAACTAAAGTTCCACTTTAGAACTGCTGAAAGCTGATTTCATTTAAATAATCTGTATACACATGCATCATAAATCTTTTCACTTTATAAAGACATTTACCTTGTTTTTGCAGGATTCTGTCCTCTTTGTGGATTTATTGAGGAATAGTTTTCAGTTTTTCTTCCTCTGCTATTTAGAACTGCAGTGTTTCCTGTATTAATACACACATAGTCTCTGGGCCTCTTCTGTGTAGCACTGTGTGTTCACTGTCATTATGTGTTTACTGTCGCATTTAGGTGCATTCAATCAAATTAGTCCCTTTGTGTGTGAAAACGTGTGTGTGTGTGTGTGAATGCATGTATGCACGTGTGTAAATGCATGCAGGCGTGTATGTGTGTGTGTATGTGGTACTCTCATGAGTAACATCAGTCTTCATTTCAGAATGTTCATAAGCTGCTCATTTGAAGCCCAGTCTGGTTTCTCACATACATTACCATAATTCTGTGTAGAGTGTAAACAGCGCATACTGTAAACAAATCAAGGTTATGTAAACACTGACACTATGGTGGAGGGTGTGAGGGAGGCGCTGGGTAATTGAGGAGGTCATGGGGTTAAGAACCTGCTCGCGTCCCCCCTCGTTCTCCTGAGACGCAGCTAAAACAAAAGCCTCTAATTCCGATTTAGTGTTTCAATCCTGTGGCACATTTCTGAATGAGCTGACAGGTCAACAAGCAGAGGCAATCTGTTCACTTCAACATGTGTTTACCTCATCTTACAGCGCCTCTTATCTTGGGTGGATCTATGCTGACTGATCCAAACCTACAATGAATTATTAGGTGAATGTAATTTAGTGTTGGGGAGAAGCCCTGCCCACTTCCAGAGCTTAACAACCGTCCTGCTGGATCTAAATCAACTTGTGTCTGTGTGATGTTAAACTGCAGATCATGAGACAGATATTCTCTGCCGTTTCCCTGCAAGACACAGTCAGGACAGAAACTGCCCTGCAAGCGTCTACAGTAACACTATTATCATCAGAATTTAATATGACAATAATACTCGAGTGATCTGAGATCTAAAAACAATTGTGCTTGAAACACAAATAAATATAATAAATATGATGTTGACAGTTAAACTTTAGCTCAGAAAATTCACACAACAGCGACAATTGCACATATTCATATGCAACACAGGAACATGTATATGTGTAACAGTAAATTCCACAACAACACATTTAATTAAGCTTGTGTAGCTTTAAAGTTGCTATAAGCTTTTGTGTGCGGTTACAAAGAACTGTGAAATGACTGACAGAATTATACATCCATATACTGCACCCATGTTTGGTTATATTGTTATGTAACATTTTACACCATGAATTTAGGGTTTCAATGCAGCACACAGTGCAGAATCATCTCTCTGAGTTTTTACCTCTCAGCCATTCCAAACAGGGCACTGCTCTCCTGCTCCCACCTGCAGAGAGCAATATCCTAAACCCATATTAGTGCTTCCCAAAGGCTTTGGCAAACAGATGGTTCCTCAAATCCCCTGGTTTCCTCTGAGGTTTGGGACAAGCCTAAAAACACTTACAATCCAGGCTGGACTGATGTTTTTACTCAAGCTGTATTCGTTGGTTACTCTTCTGTAACTTTAGAGACCTAATGGAGCTTTCAATTATATTTCATTAAAGTATCAGCTTTGTCTGGGAAAAATTAAAAAAAACAAATGAGATTTATAAGAGTGAGCTGTTATAAATCCTGCCTCACTGAAGTTTGAGTGATTTAACACTACAGAGATTCTTACTTACGTGATGGATTTATACTGTTATATTGTTAAAGTTTCACTTACGGTTCTTGTATGTTACGTGATGAACACACTGGACACAACTCTCTCTGTTCTGTGAGACGTCTCTCAGATGTCTTGGTGGTCCCTCAAACATGTACTTGAGTTTGTATCTGGAGTTTCTTCATGTTCCTCCAGCACACACTTCAAGAGCTCAGTCTGATGTACTGACCCCATCGATCTGGGCCTCGACTTGTCGTTTGCTGATATTTGAAACCATTGTGTCCCTCACACAAACTGACAGCGGCCGTTTCGCAGATCATCCATCAAAATGAAGTCTGTTTTACTCATTACATGAGGCAGGATGAGGCCTTTTAAGACGACTTGTTCCCCTTTTCAAAAACATGATGCCAAATCTCCATGTATCTGAAACAAAATGAATTTATTTATAAATGTCCATCGATACAAATATCTACATTTATTTACATTTTATTTGTTTTACATTTTATTTACATAACTTCTGACCATTACATTACAAAGCTAACCTATGGTGATGCAAGTATGCTCATTTGCATGTATTTGTTCTCAAAACTAGAAAACTTTGCAGAAGACTACACAAACTGAGCAGTGATATGTTTAGGAGCAGTAACACAGTCAGTTACATCATTACTCAGCTCTGCTCTCATTGGTTCTAAAGTTGAGCACCAGCTTCATTAAGACAATCAAGACTGCAACAGCTTGAAACTTTCTTTGGGGAGTTCTGCGGGTTCTCCTGACATCTGAGAAAGGAGCACAGAACGTGATGTCTGACAGCTATTGTTTCATTAGTCAAGGACTGAGATACTGAGCTGGGACTCATTCCAACATCAGTTTTCTCTTTGTCCCACATTATGATCATCTCAGATATTGGATTGAAAGACACTTCTGCAGAATTTCCCACTGGGCTCAGTGCAGTTTCCCCACAGATACCTCTGAAATTCCTTCTCATACATTCCTTCCCTTGCCTTTTTTTAGGATATGGCCACATTTTATGGTCATGGCAAGTTACATTTGCAGACAAATCTGCTGGGCCTAAAACAACCTAAGAAAAAGAAATGTCTCGAGGAATGGCTGAATTGATCTGGACACATCTGGTTGAGTTTCACGTAAGAGTGGACTGATGACAGAGGGGGTTTTCACAGTCTATGTAGTTTAATCACATCCAAAATTGTCTTTCTCTCAGGACCTTAAACCATTTTAATGGCCAGCCTGATGACTGCCTTTCCACAGAGACTGCTGGGCCTTAATCAGAAGTGAGAGAGAGCAGAGCGCTGAACTGCGCGGCGTGTTGACAGGCGTAATGGGTCGTGATTGAGTTGTGTTGGGCCCGGGCATCTGTTGTGGACATTCAATGCCACCTTTGTCTTCAACCAGTAGCTTTAAGATGCAGTAGTTTCTATTGTGCTGTTTCTAGGTCAGCTGATATGTTCTGAATACAAGATTAGCTTCAGAAAAAACAACACGTTGGGACATTGTTTGTTATTCTCTGTGCTGATTCGCTACGGTGAGTGTTTGTTCTGCATTGCTGCACTAATAATGTCCACTCTAAAAGCTCCCTTCTTTACTAATTACTAACTGATTAGAAAAGGAAGTCTGGCCTGCATTCCTCCATACTTACTCAGGGTCTTTTAGTGCCTATGAAAATGTGCTATGATGTCATCTTGTTTCTATTGCCATCATGTGGGACAGCAGAACTGGAAACACGGGACGTGATATGGGCTGAAAATGGTTGCTGCCTTGTTTTCCATTCAGTCATTGATTTAACTGTGTTGTTTGAAGCCACCAACTGATCTCAGATTAGCTACCAGATCTGATGGTCAAGAACAAATTCAAGTGAGCTTTAGAGAAAACCAAGCAAATATTTCATGAGTACATCACTTCTAAAAAAAGGTAGTTAGCACAGGTACATACCTTTAAAAAACATGGACATTTGTTTTTATTTGCTGTTCAGGAAACTTAATGGAGTTCTCATTTGTTTAAACGTAATATATATGTTTCATTAATGTTTCATTTGGGTGGCAAATTAATATTAACTTAGTTTACTAATAATTTCTTTAAATGTCAAATCACACAATACAATCCTTGTTGTCTAGGAGAAATAATGGAGATGTTTGTCATTATCTTTCCATGTGGAGCATCTTAACTTGGATACTGGCGGGTTCTCAGGTTTTCCTGGATGTCACACGTCTTGATCACTAATAGCTCACACCTGCAGGCTGCCACCCCAAACGGCCCTGAAATCTGTCAGAGCCAGCTTCTGCAAGAAACACAAGCCAGCCTCCAAATACTTCAACACTTCCGTAAAAACAAGAGAGAAAAACAGAATGAACCTGACATGAAACTGACATCAGTGCAGGAGAGAATGCCACAGATGGCATGGAGCTTCACAACAGTACAAGAAACAGAAATAAATAAGGTTTTAAAATGAACAGGTTTTGACAGGTTTATACACACATGCACATGAGACCATGTACACACACAGCCAAGAAATTTTTGGGTCACTTTTGTTAAGATGTTTATTTGATCATTTGTTTTCTTTTTTATTGGTCAGACATGTTGAACTGCAGCGTGATCTCAGCAGGAGTTCACCTCTGTAGTGTAAATCCTGCTCAGATAATCAACATGTCTGTCCTAAAAACAACCATACGTTCTGTGCTGAGACTTTTTAACAATCGCACCACATGAATGTCACTACAACAGGCCTGATGAGAGGAAATGCTGATGTGACCCTTCAGAGATGCATGAGCTATAATCAGGTGCCATTCACTGGGAAGGAAGGTTTATAGGGCTAGTGACTGCATGACTGCACTCTGAGCCTGACAGAAAGACAGCAGGGGGCTGCCGGGATGGGGTGTTTGTTGGGCAACTGTTTTCAGGACTGTATCAGCACCTTAAGACCACACACACACAGTACAAACAGCACTGGTGGTGCTGGGGACCATAGTCTTGCTTTTAATTTCACACTGAATGATTGTTTTGTGGTTGGGTGAATCTGTCTGTGTGTGTGATGAGCATTTTGTGTTTCTGAACTGCGAGTGAATGTGTGTGTGTGTGTGTGTGTGTGTGTGTTGACAGGGTTTTGTCTGGTCAATGTCCTCAAATGCCATCAGATGATGTTGTGTTTTACTGGGCACTGACGGACATCAAACCTTCAGCTTTCATGCGCAGTCCGTGTTCCTAGGGTTTCATTTTGATATTACAAAACAAAGAGAAAAACATTTAAATGCAACTGAAGTGAAGTAAACTGGCCACGCCCACAGGATGTTGATCTGGAATGACAGGAAGAGGAATTTACTGCAATTAAACTCGAAAAATTCCCAACACAGTTCACACATGATTAGTTCAATACAACAGCACAATGGACAAGAACAGATAATGTCTTAGATGTGATCTTATAAGCAACAATGTTGTCTGGTTGAAGATAAAATTTAATTTATCCAAAAAATGTTAATGTTGTATGATAAGTCTCTGGATAATCAAAATCTAAATTTTAAATTCTACTTTCATACATGTTTTTCAAATTACAATTCTGCATACTGTTTGCTTTCTTAATTCAAATTCTAGAACTGAATTCAGATTTTAAAAGCATTCTCAATTCATTTCTGAATGGCACACAATACTGGAGGGACTATAACCAGCTACATTATTATAGTCACATATAACAAAAGAACATTTAAATGAAGAAAAGTCAATACTTTTATGATGTGGTAAATAAAAGCAAGGCGCTGGACAGCTTCTTCACTGTGTTTCTAACCACGCTGTTTTCACAACATGACCTCTTATTGCTTAATTGCTAAACAGGCATTTCATATTTATGGGAATTTTATATTCACACGCCTTTAAAAGAAAGATTAGTGTATAATGCAGTTCTTAAATAACAGAAAGACAATTGAATATGTGAAAGAATCCCTGAGCCCCGCTAATGGGAAAATCATTTCAGCCGTAAAGTCATAAAGATTGAGGACAGATGCTGATACCCGTGAGCTGCCTTTTGTTTTATCCTGACAATAAGAATCAAGAGGACGATGGTGAATAGAATGACTGCACAGTTCTGCATTTAAAGTCATCTGTGCGCCCGGGGTCTCACTGGCCGTGCCAAGACTCCCACTTTCACACTTCCACTGGACTGTCACTGCCAGATTCTTCTGGGGTTTTGCCTGATAAATCGCCAGATAACAGGCATAGCCGGTGGCCATTGTTTGGCGGGGGTAAAGTGTTTAAAATGAATTTACCCGGTGAGTGCGGAGAATTCATTTCGCATTATGCTTGTCGCTGATGTACAAGAGGGCCGCTCCGAGAAATGGATCGGGTGGCATGCCAAACTCTGTAATCAGGGTTTCTCGCAGGGCTTGTGGCCGATACAAAGAGCCACAGACAATCAGCTCTGTTAGCTATGCATGCCAATCTGTTACCATGGTTAAGGGGCAACAGCCGGGGGGGGGGCATGCCACGCAAGGGCAACAAGCACACAAATACAATTACTCTTCATAGATCTTTCTGTCTGAAAAACACAGAGAAGATGCTGGAATGTTCTTGTTAAACTCTGTTCTTGGTCATTCTGGACATGAGCGGGTCGAGTAAGAGACTGGCACATTTATTCTGCAGAAATCAGACAGGTGGTCAACAGAGCTGCAGTCTCATTTACAAAACATAAATGAAACAGTAATCTCACGTCTCTGACAGTTTTAAAAGAGATCTCAACAATGTCTCAGATTTGCCATATGATCTAACCTTATATACTCTAACTCTGTGTAACAATACATCACATTTGTGCCATAATATTTCTTTTCATAAAAAAAACAAAACTGTGTATCTATACTGTTGTATCTACAAAAAAACAAGCTAAATTATCAACAAACAAAAAACACACAAAACAGGGTAACAGAGGACATATATTTCAGAAAAAACTCATGAGCAGCTGAACAAAATAGTTTTTCATTTAAAACCGCACACATTTGAAAAAACAGATAAAAGCAGATTATAATAGGCATGAATATTCTGAAAGCTAATTTACCCATATGTTTATGCAGGTTATTGTTCTAGCAGTAATTTGCTGTCTTAAGGTCAGATTCAGGAGGTCACAGACTCGCTCTTTCATCAGCAGAAAAGCCTCTGATTTGTAAACTCTTTCATTGACTGGTGGAGAAGCTGTACTGCGGTCCAGCCAGAGGAGAGACGGGGAAGAGACTCATAATGAAGCGCAGTGTGTGGAAGGGTCGTGGGAAACGCATCACTACATCGGTATTGTGATATTTCAACCAGGACTCGGCAGTGACCCTCCTAAAGACACATTGTGGAAACCGGCGTGCTAATGGGGGAGTCGGTCGCCCACACGACAATAGCCGCATCTCCACGCAGAGCCCCCACCCCCATAGCCGCATGCAGAGGTGCCTGAGGGGAGGTTGTATAAGGACAAGCTCATTTTAATGCAGTCAGTAGGTGAATGGATAGGAACACTCTCTTAAAATGAGGTACATCATTATGAACCGTGGTTAAACCATGTCTACATCTTGACCTTTGACCTCCGCTTTGCTCTCTGAATGCTGGGACAAAGCTGTTTTGATATGCTGGGTGTCTCTGGTCATGGATAATCTGTTAACGTATATTTAGTGAGGATTCCTGCCACTAAATATATGTGAACAAACTGCATCGCTTCTGCTTTTAAAGGTGTTTCTCTAAGACAGCAGTGAGATTTAATTGCAAACAAATGAAAGCTTTGGAAAGTTTTCTGCAGCTTATATACTTCTCCTGTAAAACATGAAATCTAATGTCTCTAGTTTCCAAAGAGATCTCAGTTTCTCAAAATGAGCTCAGACTGGCCAGGTCTGGTTGCAATATGAACTGATGAAACATTTCTGTTTCCAATCATTTCTGTTCAAAAATAATCTGTAGAGAATCTACATTAATTGTATAGCTCCAAATTTAATGTCAACAATTGTCTTGTGCATATATGCCTGTAACTAATGTGTCCTACAGCTTTAAAGACATGACAGATTCTTTATATTGTACAATGTGTGAGGTGAGGTGTCCTGTTACTTTGCAAAGCAGATTCTCACCAATGAAACAGGCCCAATAATCCCGACACTGAAGGAGAGCTTTTGCCCCATTCAGGCAACAGAATATCACGGAGATTTGGAGTGAGAAACTCCTTCTAGTGGTCTCAGTCAAACAGCCAAACATTTCCTCAAAGGTTTAAATGTGGTTTTAGAAGTATTAAACACAATGTTCACAGCACAAATATTCTGGAAATCGAACAAAGAGACTTTTTCATTACGCAAAACAATGCAGCGCGCCACACAGGCTTATTTCTTGCCTGTTGAAGACGTGTCAAACAAAGTAAAAGTTTAAGTGTGTGTTGTAACAACAGATGGAGGTTCTGGTGGCATGTTACCGCACTGTCATGATATTCAGGCAGGTTTGTCTGGTTCAGATCAAGCTGAAGTTGGAATTGCTACATGCAGGGTGGCAAGCCTGAGGCAGCAGGGTACAGACAAAGACCTCTGTATTGCCCCATCCACTGACCTTTTGACCTGTTATGTCACTTCCCCTCCATTGGACAGTCATTTACCATGGCCACACCCGTTCTGCATTACCCCACATTGTTTGTTCTGGAATCTTTAGATCTCCTGACAAATGAACTACAAATAGTGCATTTCCAGAAATGATTGAGTGAAGCTCATCTACTCAAGTGTGTTTTCACCCGAGAGTGACAGGCACGTCTCTCTCACCCTCTCATTCTCTCTTGCTCTAACACACACACTCTCTCTCTCTTTCTGTCTCTCTCTTCTCTTTGATATAAAGTATATAAAATATCTATTTTCTTCATTTTCTTTTTAATTTGGTACTTAAATGGCACAGAGGTGAAATGAAGATGAAAATAAGATGAAATAGTGCAAATTTAATTATAAATGGAAGTTTCTGTTTTCTCATTGTTGACACATTACTCTGAATGACACATTAACATTGCTTATTTTTTTATTATAATCTGACTCTAAATGTTGACTGGATAAAATCTCACCTGTCATCAGAGCCTGAGGCTGAAGGTGGAAACCTGTAGATAGTGTTTCTGTCTGTCTGTGTCCCAAGTTGTTTCTTTAACATTATCTCATCACATGATACGAAGCCCTGAAGAATTCCCTGGGAAAACACAACAAATGACCTTGTGTTCTGAGATGAGTCTGCTGAAAATAAAACAAAAATCCACAAATATTAGCCACCTGCTGTCTGAAAACTCTGTGTGTCCGTGTCAGGCTGCTCTGAACTACACAGAGCTGTTTCAAAACTCTCACTGCAGATAAAACCTATTCAACAGAGACGGGAGAAGGCATTTACTATAGAAAATTACACAACACTTACACAGCATTAAGAGACAGACAGGCAGGCAGACCGACAGGCAGACAGATAGACGGAGAAAAAATAGAATTACACTGTCCACTCTATTTTTCTTTTAAATCCTCAGGTTTCATGCATCATTTATCCTGCAAGATCAAAACAAGAGTTTATATTAATAAAGGATGGTTTTCAGTTTTAGGATTCTGACCCTGGCTGACCTTTAGACCAATATGTCCTAATACGCATGAGCTCTAGAGCTGCCCCAACAGGTCAACATATGTCAAGGATAATCTGAGGTCAAATGAAGCTAACCTGATGTAATCTGCTTTCAAAAGCAGCAAGTGTTTGCTTTGTTTAGCTGCTGTTTAAACGACAGAAGTTTGAACCTCTGTTGTTTAAGTCTTATTGGACCCTTATTGCTGCATAAACTCTGTTCTGCAAACATGCTCCTTCCTTTAAGAAGCATCACGAACAGAGAAACTCTGATCAGTAAAGACATCAATAAAAAAAGTACCTAACCCAAAAGAACGCTCTTGCAATGCCTCTGAAATAAATGTTTCACCTTATTCTCAATTACAAGTTCAAAAACTGCATATGGCTTTAATCTAAACTGTCTGTTTTATTATAAGAGATGCTACATAAAGCTCACCTAAAATGTTATCAAATATTCAATTTTGAAGATAACAGACATTTATCAGTTTGTTATTAAAACATCAATATTGACTCACCACATCTGAATATCGAGTTGGCCACCAATGGCTGTTTCATTTGAGTGACTCCAGCACCTGCTCTCTTTTACCCACCATTCTTTTTCGCACCCCTCCACTCTAACGGGGACTCAAACCAACCCTTCCACTTTCTGTCCAGGACTCTGAGTGACAGTTTGGTTTAATATATCCTTTAGCTTTTATTTAATGAGTCCGAGGTCAAAGGATTAGTGTCCCAGGTCAAGTATAGCACCTGTGTGTCAATATAACGCACACAAAGGGGGCAGTCTGCAAAAAGAGAGATTTTTTGGTGGAATGCACTAATGGTGGGAAGAAGCCAGGAGATGAAGTTTCTGTGTGCTTGTCTTCCCAACAACTTTAGATAGAAATGCTGTGTCAAGACGAACAATGATGTTGATGTTGAAATAATTTCACCCAAAAATGAAACAGCTTTTGCCCCATGGAAGATAAAATAAACTTTTCTATAGAATGACACAGTGAACACATTTGTCTAGATCTAAAAAAATAAAAGTCCATCAAACACACACACTCCTGCATTATATTCAGAACTCATATGACAGAAATCATAGACTCAAATATAGGAAGCTGTTGAAAAACAGACGGCAGCATCCAACATTACACTTATTATTAAATTTCCCTATTTGTGTTCAACAAAAACATAACAGGATACGAGTTGCTGTTAAATGATATGAGGGTAAATGTTTACAAAATGTTCATGATGTGTTCCTTTAAATATGTCCAGCAAAACCCTCTAAAAACCATTATTAGCCTGCTGAGTATTTCACAACTTGTGTTCGTACCTTAACCTAAAGAAACCTTCCCACCACTTTGTTTAAACGTTCACAATTAAGGTGGCCATGGAGAATGCTGATGGGGAACAAATGTACTTTGGGCTTGAACGCAAGCAGCCACGTCCATTCAGAGCTCTGAGAGGCATCTCTGAGGGGATTGAGGTTATCAGACACCAATGACGGGGAAAGTGAAAACCGTTCTGTGTGTGTGAGTGAGACACTTTTGAGGCTAAATGGATATGGCTTTAAAAGTCCTGCATAACAGTAAAACTGGCCTGGGTGTTCTTTTTATCAGGCAGCGTTGGCATCTACTCTCCCTCAACCTGTGACGTGTTCTCTGCCTCGGCCTGTTGGGGAGTCAGTGGGTTTCGTCCCAGCTGGTTAAAGTGTCTCAGCAATCCTTTTACCCACCTGTAGAGAGAGAGGTCATAGAGATAGTACATGAATCATAGAGGACCAACATTCCTCATCCAATTCTTCTGAGAGTTAATGATATGAGATATTATAAGGTTAAAATAAGGTTCTTTATGGAACCATACAGCCAAAATGGTTCTTCTCTGGCTTCATATAGCACCTGTATTTTTAAGGCCTCATGCTATCTACATTTATTTTATAGCATCTTATTGTATGTCAACAAATGGCTCATTTGTGTGTATTTTTCATAAACACACTCAGTACAAAGTTGAAACTGAAATGAAACAAGTAAATGTTACTAGATGGCCCAAGAAAATGTCCAGTCACCGAGCTTGTCTATGAACAATTTGTCGGGTCTCCAGACAAAGCCTGCACATAATGTCCTTTCTGTCTACGGTTATTTAAAGGAGGTTTTTGGATCAGTAAGTAGCACAGAGAAAAGCATGATTTTGAAAAGGGAGAAGGAGTCTAAGGGTGTTCTCTGAGTCGTAACCTTTGTTCTGTTAGGAAGGAGAGTAATGTTCTCAAAGCTCTCCTGTAACAATCAAAGAGAGAGCTGCTCTTCAAGCTGCTGGGGCCTCCTCCTCACGAGCTGCCATCTATTCCAGTCTCACTCTCCTGTGAATAATGCCGGCCTTTGTAAATATCAGGCCACATATAGAATCTTTACCAACCTATGAGGTTGTAATTGACCAGCAGTGGAGATCCTGTGGGAGACGAGCGATTCCTGGAGGATAAATTAAATTACCACTTAACTGATTCCTTTATTGATATTTTTGTTAAGGAGGTGAAAGCCAAGACGCAGTGAGATGTCAACAGTTGTAGACTTCACTGTGATCTGACTGGGGTTTTTCACACAATAAAGACACAGTAAAGTGCTTTTAAAACCCTGGGATGGAGGGGAAGACTTGCAGATTGTAAATGCGGTTTGAAACGGTTTGATTTTTCTCAGTCCATCCTCTGTTTACTGTATTCTGAAAGACAAACTTGTTTTTCTCACACCTCCCACATCACTTTCTCACCTCGTCTACAAACGTGTGGAAGAGTTTATCTTTGTCTTTTCATCTGCATTCGTTTGTTGGACTTGTTTTGGAATTTTTTCACGTGTTTTGACTGTCAGTTGGTATCTTATTATGGTCACTCCGATATCTGGGCCCGAGTTTTCATGTGAATTTAAACAAAGACAGAAAACAAGAGCAGCCTTTTGTATTTCGATTGTTCCTGCTCACAGTCACCTTTAGTTTAAAACAAACATCATTCACTGTCTGTAATGAACAGCCCTACATGATGAACAACAAACAAGTATACTAAGAACAATACACGCTTTCTTTGCCGTTTAATGTTTGCCACCTAATTCATGTTAAATAGTTGGACGTTACAATACATATGAAATCACAAACCCTCATGAGATTCATAACTATTTAATAATTAATATAATTCCACACATTCAAATACACATCAAAAAGTTGCATGCATTAAAGATTGTGTGATGTGTACTTGATAACAATAAGACCTTGTGTGAGGTGCACATAAACTACCTGCTTTATTGCACGTCTGTATGTTGTACTTTATAGTAACTACACTACAGTAACTTGTATTCATGACGTGTCACATGACGTCACACAGCGCTGGTTAACTCACAGGAGTGACGTGTACACTAACGAGAGCTCACTTGACAGAAATGAACGAGTCGACATCTGAATGGCAGTAATCTTCACTCAAACGTTAACGTTACACGAGCACGCGTTCAGCATGTCGTGTATTATCATTATTATTATAATTATTGTCATTATTATCATTATTATAATAATAACTATTATTATTATTATTATTATTACTTATAATTATTTTTGAGTCCTGTAACACTCGTACATCTAAAACAAGCGGCAATTTTTATGCATCATGCAGATTATGAACAAAAGCTCTCGCTCTCTCTCTCTCTCTCTCTCTCTCTCTCTCTCTCTCTCTCTCTCTCTCTCTCTCTCTCTCTCTCTCTCTCTGTCTCTCTCTCTCTCTCTGTCTCTCTCTCTCTCTCTGTCTCTGTCTCTGTCTCTCTCTCTCTGTCTCTCTCTCTCTGTCTCTCTCTCTCTCTCTCTCTCTCTCTCTGTCTCTCTCTCTGTCTCTCTCTCTCTCTCTCTCTCTCTCTCTCTCTCTCTCTCTCTCTCTCTCTCTCTCTCTCTCTCTCTGTCTCTCTCTCTCTCTCTCTGTCTCTCTCTCTCTCTGTCTCTCTCTGTCTCTCTGTCTCTCTCTCTGTCTCTCTCTCTCTCTCTCTCTCTGTCTCTCTCTCTCTCTGTCTCTCTGTCTCACTCTCTCTGTCTCTCTCTCTCTCTCTCTCTCTCTCTCTCTCTCTCTCTCTCTCTCTCTCTCTCTCTCTCTGTCTCTCTCTCTCTCTCTGTCTCTCTGTCTCACTCTCTCTGTCTCTCTCTCTCTCTCTCTCTCTCTCTCTCTCTCTCTGTCTCTCTCTCTCTCTCTCTCTCTCTGTCTCACTCTCTCTGTGTCTCCCTCTCTCTCTCTCTCTCTCTCTGTCTCTCTGTCTCACTCTCTCTGTGTGTCTCTCTCTCTCTCTCTCTCTCTCTCTCTCTCTGTCTCACTCTCTCTGTGTGTGTCTCTCTCTCTGTGTGTCTCTCTCTCTCTCTCTCTCTCTGTCTCACTCTCTCTGTCTGTCTCTCTCTCTCTCTCTCTGTCTCTCTATCTCTCTCTCTTCCTCTCTCTCTCCCTCTCTCTCTCTGTCTCACTCTGTCTCTCTCTGTCTCTCTCTCTCCCCCTCTCTTTATCTCTCTCCCTCTCTCTCTCTTTCTCTCTCTCGCTCTGTCTCTCTCTTTCTTTCTCTATCTCTCTCCCTCTCTCTCTACCCCCTCTCTTTATCTTTCTCTATCTCTCTCCCTCTCTCTCTGTCTCTCTCTACCCCTCTCTTTATCTCTCTCTATCTCTCTCCCTCTCTATCTCTCTCTTTCTCTCTCTCACTCTGTCTCTCTCTTTCTTTCTCCCCCTCTCTCTTCTCTCTCTCTCTCTCTTTCAGTCCACTTATTAGTAAATGATAAGCGTGTGACGCTCCCTCACACTTGATTCCTGAAGATCTCTGCCCAGACTTTTTGTTTAACATGGATTCTAGTAATTTGCTGTTTGTACACAAAACCTTAATTTTGGACTGTGAGAATTTTAGCCTTTAATGTTACAAAATGTTCATTCAGTGGAGCTCTACGTATATACATATTATATATATTATATATATATTATTATTTTATTCTATAAAATCATATTTTATCATTTCATTATATATGTCCTCTGTTTAAACTGCCTAAACAGTCACACAAACAGAATAATGTGTTCATAACATGACTAAACTGAAATGAGCCATTATTGTGCACAATATTTATTTAAAATTCACCAACATTAAATCTTTGACTGCAGGAAATGTATCAACATTTCTTTATTCTTTATCTCAACATTTCTCAGTCACAAGACGGTTGGTCACTAGTTAAATGACACTGAGCGATCACCACTTATCACAGTTACTGACTGATGGCGGTAATCTCAAAATGGTCACATTTCAATCTGTGACTGATGTTTACACCAGACAGAAATGTTTCCCCTGGACTTTGTATCTGTGGATGAGAATTGACGTAAACTTCAGTATCACAGATAACCCTGGATTTGATATATCTAGACGATTACAGGAGTAAAATCAATTTCTATAATCTTGAGACTAAACAGCAACAACATGTCAACAGGAGAGTTGTTGCGTCAGTCATTAGAAGGAAGAAAATAAATCCTATTCAGAGCTATATTTACTCACTTTAATGTGCCAAATCAATAGAGGAGATGATAAAAGAGTTTCTGTATGAGGCTTTGAAGGGTTTGTGTGAAGGCAGATTCACCTGTGTTGATATGGGATGTTTTCAGTCTGCTTTTACAGCGTGTCGTCACAGTATGTGAACCACAATGTTCAAATACGCTCCTGTCAACACCAGACTCACCGTGTGTGTTGTACTTCTTTAGGAGGGTTTAAGACATTGTTCCATAAGAAATAACCTTTGTGTTTAATAGTCGGCAACGCTCGTGCAAACATCCTCTAATGTTGTAACAGCGTTTGCAAAGGAAAGCAGCATTAGAACTTAGAAAACGTGTAAATTCAGTTTAATTTGCATTTTGCTTTAAATCAGTTGCAGCCTACAGAAAATAAATAAATCTATTTAAGCTGCTGCTTGTGAGTCCAGAAAAACTAGTATGGCCAATATTGATATTCGATTCATAGCTCTCTTGTGTGTGTGTGTGGAGTGTGTGTGGTTCTGTTAGTATATTGTATGAAATACTGATCGTGAGTTTGTGGCTCTGGCTTTTCTCTGGGGCAGGGTGGAGGGTTGCTTTGCTGGCTGGCATATCTAATCCTTACTGCACCTGATGTGTGTGAGCGCATCTTGGTCCGCTCAGACTGATTCAGATTGACACGCCTGGTGCCCTGGAGCGAGACTCTGAGCCTGATGACCCAGACCCATGCTCCAGATCTGGGTGAACAGCACCATGGGGAGCGGTGTGTTCGGTTCCTCAGGGCCTGTCACTGCCCAGACACAGAACTGCCCAGACACCAAAGTATGCTTTTCCATAGGATTAGTCTTTGTAAAAAATTAAAAAAAAAATTTTTTACTTGGTTATTCTAAACTAAAACTTACAAAATATTAATCTTTTGCAAAATACATTTGTAAACTGGCAATATTCTGCAGAGATGACGTGCTGTTGTATAACAGCTTTACACAATGGTGTTGTCCTGTACTTGTAAAGTCAATGTAAAGCCCCTCCCTCTTTAGATCTTTTCCTCTTTCTCAATGGCTGTTATAGCCAATGTTTAGCCCGGGGCTGTTCTCTGACCCGATATTCTGCTCCCAAAAGATATATTATCCAAGTCAGTCTGAAAAAAACCCTGTGGCAGAGGAGGAAAAGATTTAAGGACCACAGCGAAGTCAGACAGAACCCTGGAAGAGAAAAGGAATGTGACATTATGTAGAATAGACATGCTGGTGTACAGGACACCCCTCCGCCTCACTGCATGTTCACTGTTGACATCTGCTGTGATGACAACATGAATGATGTGATGTGTGTGTGTATTGTCAGACAGCACAAACATCATCTCAGTTAAAGCAATGTGAAACAGTCATTTTACTCATTGGTGTATATTTGAGTGAAACAGGATAATCAATCAGAAAAAAACATAGGCCAGAAAAACGTAGACACCAGAAATGTACTATAATATGCACAGATGAATCATGCACAGTAATAAAACTTCTATTAGGAAAGTAAAATGGATTTCATGTTGTCTGGTAAATTTGTTTGTTAGTCAAATTGATTGGCTCATGAGTTTATATTTTACATTCAAAAACCAGATTAAACAAGCCTAAAAAGTGGTTTATTATTCTTGGCTGGTCAGGCTGGTCTGATGGTTTTAAACAGGTTGTTGGCACGTCGACATATGGTCAGATATGGAGACCAGAAAAACATTAAGACCAGCAAATTACTACAGGCAGGTTTACAATGTTTTTTTGCAGGGGTGTTAACGTGTCAAGAAGCGTCCGACATAATCTCATAATTTGTGTATAATTTTCGGGACATTAGTGAGAAAGTCGTCTGGTGAGCACATCTCTCGCTCTGCGGCCCGTATGTCATTCCATCATCACTCTGTCAGTATTGATTGATATCTTGATTAATGGCCAGGGCGGGAGGGGAACCAGGTGCTGAGTGGAGCGCCGGGCCGGGCGCTGGGTGCCGTGGACTCCGCACTGTACTACTGAAGCGTTGAGCTTTTGTTTGTCTTGGCACAGCGGAGAGCTCCCTGGGGTTCAGCCCATAAAAGCTTTCTGTTGCAGCCGGAATGCTTATTGTAGAAAAATTGTCGCTCTGAAAAATTAGCATGGTGCAATGAAGAATGTGTAATGTTGGGCAAATGACAGCTGCTTCACTGAAACAATAGCAGCAAAATGGCTTTTCCTTCAGTGAACCAACCCCCCCAACACGTTCACACACTATCACTGCCCCCATTTAAAACCATTTATTCCCAATACCTGCCGTTCCCAACAATAGCAGCTATAATGAGAGAACGTTCAACTGCGTTCTCATTGTACAAAGATTGAGACATCGAGGTCATCGAATATTGAGGATGTTGTGTGACGGTTTCATGGCCTTCTCACAACAGTTGCTGTCATGCTCCAAACCAAAAAATAATGTTAGAAAATAAGTTCATATTTCATATTCACACCGTTGCTGTGAATTGTTTGTCATAAAGTAAATTATGACAAATTACATTTTTAGGTGAACTGCACCTGTATTGGTTGAATTTGATGGAAAAATAAATTTGGTTTGTTAATGTTTGTTTGCTGGCATTAAAGAAACAATGCAGAGATATTTTAAGGGTGTTTCAAATTAAATGGAACCCTATAGAAAACAACCCAAAGGTCAAAGTATTTGTTCCTCCACACACAGACTGGCAGGATTTCAGGAAGTTAATGTATGTATGAGTGCCTCATTGTAAAAGACAGAGAGAGAGACTCTGGGATTAGTGTCTGTGAGGTAGTGTTTCATATGCTAATGTATTCTCTGGGCTAATTTGCTATTGAGGTCTGCAACAGAAATGAGCAGCGAGGTGATCACAGGCAGATCAGATATCAGAATCACAGAACATGTGGACCCTCAGTGTTTCAGAAGTAACTGCTCATTCTGGTGTGGAGGTAGTAAACTACCCGTCCGACCAACCCATCAGAGCTACCAAAACCTTTCGCAGCTGAAAACAGTGATGGTTATGATAATGATGGAGTGTTTATTAAGGGTTTTTTAACCTGTTACATGATGTCACTAAAAGAGTTTTTTGCAGGTTTTTGCCAACCAAACAACATGTGTTCAGATGTGCGTTAACTTTCTCTGGGTTACTTTTGTGCAGAGCTGTAATTTAGGCATAAAGGGTGGCTACTCTAAAAAAATCTGAAATACAAAGTGATTGTTTACCATTTTTCATATAAAGTAATTCCCAACTTTCATTTGAGCTTTCATTTCATAGTTTCAATGACTGTTCCACATCTTTTAATTATATTATGATTATAATATAAGGATGAGTAAGTATGACAACACTGGTACTGTATATCTTACATATATGTACTGTATATGTATATAAGGACATCTACAGCCTGTGAACTGTTCTAGAAGTGTGCACCTTTGAATAAACAGCTATAAGAGCTTTATGTAGCTCTGAATTCCTCTCGTTTTGCTGTTTTTAAGTTTCTGTGCGCTGGATTAAGGAATGGGTTTACATTTGTTTAATTAAGGCAGTCTAAGTAGATTCTATGAAGTATTATAAACAAATACCAGATGTCTTACACAACAAATATGTAAGCAATTTGGAGATGTTTGCCCCAGCAGTACAGATAATTAGCCTTGATTACCCCTTCAAATGGAGGCTAAACCTTTAATTTGTTTGTCATATTGGCTTTCACAGATGCCATCGTGTTGGTTTAAGTCTAAACATTTGAAGGCCCTTCATTCATCACCTTCAGCGCTTCCCTCAGTGCCTTTTATCTCCACACAAGAGCCTTCTCAGACTCACCAGACCCTCAGAACACATTCTTCTGGCTTTATTTAAAGCTGGCATTCATCTTTGTTGGGGAAATATGCATGTGTTTATGTGATCTATATGATTACCATCACAATATGTCTTTCTGCTGTGGTGGGGATGTTTGTTAGAGACACAGGCACTTTTTAAGCTCTCTGAAACTTGAAACTTTGAGCTGGCGCGATGTTCCTTCTCCTGATTGTTTAAGACACCCGGCTTCGCTCGCTTGGTATTCCTCTCACAGATGCCTCTAAACTTTGGCCTGAAAGATTTGCTTTAGGAGTCCAACCTTCTGCCAGTCCAGTTCACTCACTAGTCAACACTCCAACTTAATTTCTTTATTCTTTCTACTAATTCTCCTTCTTGGTTTTGAGACAAGCCATTTAAATGAATCACATGAATACATGCAGGAGTAAAACTGTTTTTGTTTTGTCCTTCACCATTAACTCTGTCTGATATGTTTCTCACCTGCCTTCTCCTAGAGAATGTCTTTCATATGAGGTCCACAGCTGGTTTCTGTATCTCCAGCCCTGCCTGGACAGACAGACTTGAGAATAACGTCTCACTGATCATGTGACTGATTATGTGACTGACTCTTCTTCTTGTGGTGTCACTTTTTCAGGTGGTGCTTTTCACAGCTCTGTTTACAACATCCATATTTATGTGGCCTGACACTTTTCGTGAGTATGATTGATGTTTGTAATTATTGTGAGCAGTTGGCCTGTATACAGACTGCTGGTGGAGTTTTTGTGCGGTTCATTTCTAGCTATAAACTGATATATAGATGAACTTTAAATATGTATATTATCTAATATTCATTTAATGACCTATAGTACTGTGCATTCCCAGCTAACAATTTTGGATTGTGAGAACGTTTTCCTACTGTTTCCTTTAAGAAACAAAACATTCAAAATGTTATTTTAAATGTTCTAGGAATGTTAAAAAATGCATGTTTTTAGATTGTTGTATTAATGTCATTGTTTGGTTAGGAGAATGCTATTTAAACATTTTCTAAAATTGTTTTAAAAGGTTCCATTATATGATATATAACTTTTAAAAAACTACTAATGTTACTCTAAGAATGTTTTTGATAACTTTTCATAGAAAGATTAGAGAACATTAGCCAACGTTCTGAGAATGTTCCCTGTTAGCTGGACTGATGTTGGTTATTGCTATAGCTACACATTAAAATGAGCTCAAGTGTTGATTGGTTGAGCGTAATTATGAGCCGCTTCTTCACTGCTTAAGATTACACTGAATATTGAACAGCTCTGATAATTCAGTGATCAGATTCCAGAGAATGAGGCTTTTAATGATGCTGTGGATCTCCTGAATAATTAGAGGATTTTCTTGGGTTCTTGGCTGTGGTCCATCCTGATCATTGAGAGCTTTCTCTTTCAGACAGCGCGGCCGAAGACGGATGGACTGCCGGGTCAGTTGGCGTCCTGCGTGCTGCGCTGGATATTAAGGCCTGATGGACAGTGTTAAGCCTTTTCTGCAGGATGAACACAGCTGCTGGGAGACACACTGGACCTCTGTGGAAGTGCCTACAGAATAAGTACACAAAGACTGTGTGCTCTCTGTCTCTGCTCAGCAGGGGCCCTCGGGGCCCCTCAGTGCATGTCTTGATTGTGTCCATCAACAGGCGTCGAAGCCAAACCCATGGCTTTGTGTCTTCCTTAAACATTGACAAATACATTCAGAACAACTGAATCTTTAACACTGTTTGCTGAGTACTTGTTTCTACAGGTCAGTATGCGCGGCATGCCTATAGGTGGCAATGTAGTACGTGGACGTCACCTGCAAAAGCAGTTAGAAAGAGAAAGAAACTTGCCAGAGTGAAAAGTCTCACCAGCGACAGCTCCCGCGCCTCGCTTGCCAATATTTGTTTATGTTTCAGTATTTGAGATGTGAGTGTCAGCTAATTTACTACAAACACAAGCTGAGTCCATCCAGTAATGAAGCACAATGAAATTAGGTTACAAACAACAGCACCGTTAATAGCCGGTGTGTTGAATGTGTGCCATGCGCACTGGAGGACGGTGCGAGGGCGCTATTATTTTGCCGCAGGGGACACGTGCAGTTACCAGGTCAGTCAGAGATCAGGAACTCTGCCACAAATGAGGTTATATGACTCTGGGAGTCTGGCTGAGATATTCTGAACCACTATGGTGAACAATTAGTTACACAAAAAATAAATAAGAGTCAGGCAGTGACTTGGAAAGACGTAAGGCCTGAGGCAATGAAGGTCACCGTGTTTTAACACAAAACTTATTCTGTCAGCCAAAAATCAATTAAGGAGAAATTTTGTGGGACTAATGAGAGCAGAAAGCAGCTTGGAAGGGTAAAAAAATGGCTGCCAATTAAAGACTTGTTTCTGCCTTTCTTAGAATCCTTAGAATCCATTAATGTGTAAAATAAAACATGTTTTTCTCCTTAGTGATGAATCCCTGTCTTTGTGTGTCTCATAATCCAGGGCCCCCGGCTGATCTCAGACCAGATTCATCAACATGCTCCAGCTTTGGAACATGCCTTTTGGAAAAGCAAACGTTTAGCCAGTAATTTACAAATCCCTTTAAGGGGCAGAGAGTGTTTTGTGCTCCTACCACAGGTTTACTTAAACCCTCATAATGATAGCTGTTTGACATTGTTTACAACACTGTCTGCCTGACTGATGAAGTCACTCACGCTGCTGAATTAGTAACTGCTGTAGTCATGACCCTAGAAAATGTGGCCCAGCGGCTGATTTTGTCATGTGGAGCCAACACTACGACATCATTATTATAAACTTACTGTTGTGAATCGGGGTAAGGTAAGGAGACCATTTTAAACACTGATATGTTACGTACAAACATTTCTTACTGCTAGAAGTGTTTGTACGTAACATATCAGTGTTTAAAATGGTCTCCTTACCTTACCCCGATTCACAACAGTAAGTTTATAATAATGATTTATTATTTGAGCTGTCTGATTTCCTGGGAAACTTCAGTCTGAATTCATTTGACTTCAAAATTTGTAAAGAGATGTAAAGTTACCTGCAATTTTATGTTTTAAACAGAGATGGCGACAGAAAGGCCAAAGTTACGGATTGCATGTTGAAAAATTGTTCATGTTGAAATCCTCAATAATGTTGTCTTGTGATGAATCTGAGCACAGTCTGAGACATTGTTGAGATCTCTTTTGAAACTAGAGTGTTGTTTTACTGAGAAAAAACAGAAACCTCAAAGATGGAGGAGACTTAAGGACTCAGTTGCATGATGGACATTTAATATTTGTTTAGAAGAAACAGCTGAGCTGTTGAATGAGACCTCATCTGTACTTTTCATTTTTTGGAGGAAAATGCAATAAATAAATGAAAACAGAAAATAAAGATATTTAATAAAAATATGTTTTTTTCAAAGTGTGTACTTTCCTCTAGTTATGATAATCAATTTGCTAAAGAATAACATTCAGAATATCCCAGAATTAAAGTAATATTGCACATTTTGTAGTCATTTGAAGTCTGTTTGTTTTAAGGTCCTTGAAGTAAAACTTAGATTTGTAATCTGTTCCAAATATGATAATATCAGCACATGCAAATGTGCATTTGGTGAGATCAGAGGCGTATACCACAAATGCTGCAGGGGATGAATCATTTTGGAGTAATCCTTTGTTTTTCTGACCCAATTTCTCAGGCCCTAATTTTCACCAGCCTTGTCTGACGTTTGATCAGGGATTTATGAGTTTTACCAGAAAAACGTCTACAGTCTTTGCTTTCCATTAAAGAGCATCACAAACACTATACAGCATTTGATTTCTATTCGTAATCATTGATTCTTACCTAAAATAACAAACTACACATAAATGGAAATGCATTGTGATGGATCCACAAAGTGGCTGTCCATCCACACAAGTGTCTCTCTTTACCATTGTTTAATTGTCAGTGAAATAAAGGGTCATGGCCAGCGAGGCGAGCGTTTTCCTACTCTTCATCAAAACGTCATGCCAAGCTTGATCTGAAACTTCCCAAACTGCTGTTGTTGTATAAATCCCTAATAAGTGTTTTATTTTGACTGGTCATAATCCTCCTGATGGACCGGCCAGCATCTGCCCGGAATAAACGCTGATTTTCTCTGAATCTTCCTGATTATCTGGCAGGAGAAGGCGTGGCCTGCAGATGTACCGTGAAATTTGTTTGCACAAAACTCTGAGTCCTAAACCTTTGGGCAGTTTCTATGAATATTCATGAGGCACACACAGGCGTCACCCTTTTCCAGTGTTGGGCTGATTATGAATATTCAAATGAAGGGAGGTGGGAGTTAGTCGTAACAAGCCCCCCACCCTCTGCATGAATATTCATGAGGGGTTGGAGCTGCTTTGTACTGCAATGGAAACCCAGCATCTAAAACAGACTGGGACCCTCAGAAACAGCATTAGACCATCTGGAGCTTTTGGTGGCACAATATAACAGACTGCGGTTTTGAATCCAAGAGGAGTAGCTTTTCTACAAGTAGCTGGTAAAGCTACACTGCTGACATTATACACTGATGTACTGAGTGTTCAAGAATTGTAAAATCATCGATAAACATGTTTAAAATGACAGCAGTACAATCATTGATGCTGTCCTTAAACAATTATTGAGTTTATCTGAGAATCACTATGAAATCAAAATGTAATATTCTTATTTTTTATGGAATATTGCAGTGTTTAATATAAATGATTTATCTGTGCATGCCATTATTTTAGCTCATGTGCCTCGTAACCTTTAATCAAAAACTAATCAAAATTAATAAAAATGAACCTTCCACTGTCCCACAAAATGACATCTTTTCTCTGGTGATGTATATCTCTCCCTGAGGGCAGGACTATACTGACTGTCCAATAATCAGGCAGATTCTACCCCTCAAACTTTCAACCATCCAATCAATTCCTGAAGAATGAAAGTCCCGGTCTACATTTTTTTCTCATTCCTGAAGCCATTTCATTCGGATATGCATCACCATAGTGAGGAAAAGACAGGCAATGTATTAAGTACAGGACACTGTCGAACTATTTGCTTTGACTGTATCTGAGCTCTTTTGAAAATCTTTTGAAAATCTAGTGTAGCATGTCATATTTCTCATGCTGTGTCATATTTCTCATAATGTCACAGCTGTGGCTGTGGCTGAAGACCTGATGTCTGATGATTCATCCTGGTGTTATCAGACTCTTGAGTCGTGTTCCTGCACAGACGCCTGTGACAACGACTGACACTCATGTAGCCGTTCATTCCTGACGTCTGACGCAGTTTCTGTCTGATTTCAACAGAGGCTGTTTTGTAATTCAGATATTAGAACTGGGATTTCTGATGTTTATTTTGCTTTTGCTTCTTTTCTTTTGGCCATTAAATCATGAGGCCATTATTTGAATACATTAACCTCTGAAGAAAAAGTTTAGACATGCAAACGTTTCCACCATCATGCTGTGGCTGTGATTTCAAAGCTGTTGTGAATTTAAAATATATTTTATAAACAAAAGAATGGTAGCTTCTATGATACATTTCATAATATTAGAACAGTAATATAATACCACTGATGATTGTTTTCAAACAGGTCCTTGTAGTCCCACCCCAAACTCACAGCAGACAGAGAGAGTTCTGAACACTGCAGTTTCCTTGTTTACACTCTTCAGACAGTCAAACTATAAAAAGCTTTACTTCCAGTCATCCCTGCACATTAAACTGAGATAGGAGAAAATATTATAATATGAAAAAATACACAATTCACCTGTAAATAAATCTACCAATCGCTCACAACATAATGCAGCCAAAGGAGTGAATATTGCCCATCTCTCTGGCTCTGCAGTGTGTGAACAGAACAAACAGGATGAGGAGACGTATGGATGTGTAGTGAGGCCCTGACGCTGCTTATGACAATGAGGGGCCCTGTTTCTCTTCTATATGATATCCACCTGTTTGGTTTGATAGTCGCCCAACACTAAAGTGACAAGACGTGAATAGAATTCAAATCCCTCTTCTATGGGATTAAATGGAATGATATGGCAAGTCCATCTTTTGTTTTCTTCATAAAACCGCCGTCATTGCCAAAGAATTGTGTCTTTATTCTCTCCCCTGAGATAATGCGACAAGCTCCAGGCCCGGCTGGTGCACCTGATATAGACACACAATGACACAGAACACACAAAGAGCTGTTCTTTGTTGTGCAATATTTGTTAATTGTGGGCAGAGATGTTAGTTTCAGCTTGACCCGAAAGGCAATATCTGGGTTTCATGTGAATCTACATTCAGTGTTTTATGTTTTATTTAATAAAATATGAGACTTTGAGCTTAACTTAAATGGAAACAATAGCAAAATGATTTTGTGTGTGTGTGTGTGTGTGTGTGTGTATGTACTATGACAACATTTCCAAGTACCATCTGTAATTCCTCAGTATGTACTCATGTAAAACCAGAGGGCTGTGTGCCTCCCTCTTCACATCGTCACAAAGAATGGAAGTGATTTTGGTGTGTGGGAAAACATTTGTTTATGATGTGGGTTGTCAAAATGGTTTCAACCATCTCCATGTCATGTGATAAATGCTCTTACAAATTCTCCAGAGGCCCGAGAGTGCAGCACATGTTTAAGAGAGCCATCAAACTGACAATCCATCCTCCACTGCGGTTTCTCTGTTTGACCGCGTTGCTCTTGAGTTTATACTGGGCTCATTTTAACCTGATATACTGTAGATCTGTGTTTGACCAGAGAGGTCATCTGAACTGTCATATCAAGTAATGTATTGAGTTACAGCAATACTGAAAATTCTGTCATTATTTACTTACCATCATCTTGTTCTGACTGTTATTTACATTCTTTTCTGAAAAGGATGAAAAATTACAGTATCATGTAAGAAGTCCGTAGACCTCTGCATTAAATTTGAGGCGTATTATGATGTAATTGAAATGTGCAACAAGTTTAAAGTTAGGGTAGACAATTTCAGAGAGGCTAGCAATAGCAAACTAGCTTTGAAAGAATAAGATCCTGCCCTCTGTTCAGAGTGATCTACAAAGCCACACCACCTCCAAAACACATGAATGCATGCAAAGTTTGACAGGCAAATACAAGAATATCCTATCATTGCATTCAGACCAAAAGCAATGATTGGACAAACATTTTATGGTCATGCACCTTCTACAGAAAATAAAAATATATAAATATATATAAAAGTATATTAAAAAAGTATTTGGGCCACTTAGTGATTGTTATCAGAATGTAAAGAGACAGAAAGTCTAAATCAGGACTTTATCCTGACTTTAAATTCATTTTCTACATCTGATCTAAAATGACTGAACCTGGTCAAGAATAAGGCCTTTTTCAGTATCAAAGTCTCCTGGCTGCACAGGGTAAAAATATCTGTGATCAACATATTTTGATTACTGAAGTAGAACATTCCAGAAATTCCCTTCCGCAAACTCACAAGTGCAACAAGACGAAAAATTCTTGAGCATTTTACAGAGCGCAGTAACATCCGATGACAAACTGTGTTCAGCTACTGAGACAAATAAAAACTTTGCAGCAGGGTTTTGTTGTAATACTTGAAATATACTGCATCTATTAACACAGTCAGTATTATTTTGTCCTTTTATTTCTGCGTTTGACTCTCATGATGTTAATGATCATCTCTGATGGCTTTAGGATGTCAGATCTGAAACAGAATCAGTGCAGAACTCAAATCCACATGAGCGCATTTACCATATTTGGTATTAAGTTCTGCGTTTTGTTTAGCTTTAACTTTTCAGCAGTGCTTAGTTTCTCTTCTGATGAGAGAAATGATTATTACTCATAGAAATAAACTTTCAGCTAAAGTTATAATCCTGTAAAATACAATTCAAGCGCTCAAACGTTTTGTTGAATGTTACATTTGAGTCAAAATATTAGAGTCACTTTGTTTTTTTTGTATGAGTGCTCTGGTAGAGGAAAGCCATAATTCTGTCGGCATAATTCACTCTTATTTCATTTGGAAAGTGTTATGCCTCTAATGTTTGTGTAACTCAAGCTGTGTGTGTGTGCAGGCGAACTTTGCTCAGAAGTTGATCTTTCTTAGTTTAGGAGATCAGGAGATGTTATGGAGTCTTCATAGCAAATGCTTAAGTCTCTCTTCTTCTCCTCAGATGTTTCTCCTAAGTCCCCAGTAATTTCATGTTTCCTTAGAGTTTCATAAGAGAACTCAACAATGTCTCAAACTGTAAAGCGCACACACACACACACACACACACACACACACACACACACACACACACAGGTGACTTCCAGTAATATCCAGTATTGTGTGATTTAACTTCTGTGTTTTTCCAAAACATGTCATTTCCCCTCTGCTGACAAACAGTTGTTCTTCTGCTAATGTGCACGTATGCACTAATTACAGTGATGAGAGATCCAGACTCGTGAAAGAAAACGTCTGATGAATTCACACAAACAACATTTCAAAATTCATTTCACATTAAAAATGTGCCTTTGACAAGCAGATAAACATACATTCATGTTTGTGGTAAACCTGCTGTGACTGTGCTTGAGACTTGTGCTGGTCACTGTGAGCTTGCAAAGGTCTATGTGATTTTTAGTATGATGTAATGCGGTCGCTAAGGTGTTCTGAGTGGAGTATGAACATGCTAACTACTGGTTTACTCTCTGATGTTCTTTTGTGCACTAACAACACAACAGTTTAATGCAGAATAAGAAATTTATTTCATAACAAAGAACAAAATATTTAAAAGCATTCTTTATCTTACATAAGCTGTACAGAGATGGCATGTATTTTACTCTAAATGATCCCGGAATAAACACTAGAAATATTAAATAGAAAACAGGAGAAACAAAAATAAAAGTGGATGGAAAAATATTAAAGATTTCATTTGTTGCCTGTAAAAAACTAAATTGGTAATGGAATCCATTCTACTGTACCCTGATACATCATTTAGGCCTCTTGTGTATTTATAAAATATTACAAAAGAATCGGATGGCCTGGCCATCTCAGAACAGAAAAATCTCGGCCTCTTTGGTTCCATGATTTAGTTTAATACACTTGAACAGAATTCAATTGCTTTTATAAAAATAACTTTTGTCCAATGGCAAGTTTGCTTTTTTATTAATAATGCAACTTCAGTGCAAACATCGTAACAATAATCCGCTCAGAGAAGCGAAAGTTTACATTTCAAGTATGAAAACAGTTTATTACAAGTAACTAAAGGGTGTGTCGTCCGGTATGGGTCACTACTATACATTGCATAGATTGTGTGGCACTTATTTAAGTAATGTGAAGAAGAACATGTGCGCCACTCAGTACCTTCAAAGGCATTTTTGTCTGCAAGTGCTATAAATTGTGCAATTACTTTTTTTTTTGCAAGTGCTTCGCTGCACCATGACATAACTGAACAATATACGGCCACTCGTGAGAAGTCAGTGAATTTCGTTGCTTAAGTAGTTTTAAGAGTGTTTTTTCAAGATCTCTGTTAACTGCAGGAGCCAGACTGATGGGCTGTAGTTTGTCACGTCTCTTTTTAACTACAGCTCGTTGCATGAAAAATCAAACTCCCAAGACATGACAAGAAACTGAAAACACATCTCATGTTTTATGAATGAAGCACATGTATGTAGTGACGCACTGTCTGTTCAAATCCCTCCGTTAAAAAATGCAGCACACGTCTGAAAAGTTCAGAAATGTTTAGCCACTTTCTGTTTCCATGAATTCACTGCAGGTGCTGTTTGAGCTGAACTGCTCATCACTTGATTAAGTCATTGCTGGAAGTGCTGATGTTGTTCTGATGATGCCCAGGGCTTCATGATTAGTTCTGGGCAGGTAAACGGATCTGTGAGTCCAGCTAGCTCCATCAGAGGAGAACCAAACAAACAGCAAATACATGGAGAAAGACTTTCCATCCCTCTGAAATGAAGCTTTTGGGCTGTTCACACAGAACGTATTGAGAGGCAGTGCAGATCGAGACAGGCTCTTATAACACCTGCTGAATTAAAAATGACTGTTGAAAAAATGGAGAAAAACTAAATACTCATCCTGATTATATCTAACTGCTTCAAACTTTAAAGATCTAAAGCTTTTTGTTAATTTGCTGAGGAAACAGAAATATTATATCACAAAATAAATTTATGACTGGTGATATTAAGTGACAGATGAACATGGTGCATTAAGATTTTTTCTTCTGATAAACTAAATGAAATTAACTCATGCACAAGCAGTGAGACAGCGCTGTCTGTCTGTCCGTCTATCTAATGCATATCCACATAGATAAACAGGAAAAACACATTCTGTGTGAACCAACCACAACGTCTCAAACAAACTGCCATTCACAGAACCAAACTAAACCATGTGATGGCAAATGGATACATGATAGCTGATACATGCCTCTGTCAGGTGATACTACACAACATAAATATATGTACAAAGATCTGTGCGTGTGAAGAGCTGAGGGGTGTACGTATGAATGTGACCGCAAATGAGTTTAAAGATGTTTATAAATATGACTTTTTTACTGTAATATTTGTAGTATTTTTTCTCTGCTTTTGGAAACCGGCCCAGTCTGTTTTAAACTCAAGCACATCCGCACTCCTCTACGATCATGTTGGGCACGTCTCTCTTCACAATGTTGTATTCATCATCAAAGTACAGCATGGACATGGTGCTGAGTTTGGTCGGGATGCAGCAGGAGTTCATTGATCCTGGGCTCATTCCCCGCATCCGGTACTGATTCACCACAGCTGTGTGGAAAGACGATGCCGAGCCCGGAACCCCGGCCATATACGCGGGGCAGCTTCCCTCACAATAATTCCCAAAGTATCCAGACGGAGCAATGATCCAGTCATTCCAGCCAATGAGGCGGAAGTCGATGTAGAACTGCTGGCGGCAACATAGACTGTTGCTGCCGTCGCATTCCAGGCCACGCTTACGAATGCGATGTTTGCTGTCCATTGCACGTGCGTGAACCACCAGGAAAGGGCGATGGGACTCATCAGCTGAGTTTACCAACACAGGCTGGACCCCCACGTTCTCACAGCCCTCACACCGCACATCCAGGTTCTGGCGGCGATCGCCCCTAGAGAAAACCAGCTGCACCGCATCCGTCAGAGGAAATGTATGCCAGCCGCTGCGTTTCAGGTCCACACGCTTCTCCAACAAGTTCCATTTGCTCCCAAGACCCGGTTCCTGAGAATACAGCTTCACTGTGATCTTCCTTCTAGAACCCTTTTCCAGAACACCAGGCAGCAGTCTGAAGTAAAGCCACAGGTTTGCCTGGGACACGTACAGGTTCTGGTTTCCCTCGTTGGAGATGACGAAAAACAGGCTGGTCTTGGAGGTCAGCAACTCGTCTGTGAAACAAAAAGAAGGAAGAGAAAAACATCAGCTCATTGCATTTCATCAACTAATACTTAAATAACTGAGAAACACATTCCTGTAACCCAGATCAACCTGCTGAAGAGAAAGCCTGATGTTATAAAGCTTTGGACTAAAGACTGGAGACATTAACATGCTGAGACAACATCAGACCTCCGAACCAGTTCACTCTACACACATGAGCTGCAGTTATTGAAGAACAGTGAAGTACAGCCTGAATGTGAGTCTCTTCTGTGTTATAAAACCATCTCTTAAGGAGTGAAATTCACATCAACTAAAGAAAATCAAAAGAAAATCAGTTATTTGTTGAAAAAAGAAAGCAATGACATATCATGGACCTAACATAAATGACAATGAAACCTTTTCATCAAAGTGAAATAAAAACTTTAATACAATGATTTTCTTCAAATTAGTGCATATAAATTAGAGCAAAAGCATTTGCATTTACTCATTTAGCAGATGCTTTTATTCAAAGCGACTTACAGATGAGAGTGTATTTAACATTTTGCACTAAAAACCCAACAAGCCTCGTCTACAAAGCTTCATTTATCAGTAGGAAGTTTTGATAATAGAGACAGAATGAACAGGAGAAAAAGAAAAGATTTTATAACAACATTAAATATTGAAACGTTATTATTCAGGTGTGTGTGGAACAGCTCAAGAAATATTATAATGATGTATAACCATCATCCATTGAATCAATAGAATTTTCTTTCATTCTTTCTTTCGATGGTGAAATACGAGCCGGACATGATGTTGACAGGTTTTGTGAGATGCACTCCAGGAAGTGCCTTTAACTCCATCTGAACAGTTAAAAACAGGCCCTGGGAGACCTTCATTCTCCGGGTCTCATGACAGTGCTGCTCTGGGGTCAGCTCCAGTTGGCTAGGAGTCCAGACGGAGATGAGGAGAGCTCATGGGAGCACAACACAACGCTTCAAAGACTCACTGAGCCTTAGAGAGAGCACAATGAGCCCTGTGATGTCACAGGAAATGCATGGCATGACCACGCATTCAACATACAGTGATACAGTGAGAGTGTGTCAAGCACACGGAAATGAGTGAGTGAGAGGAAGAAAGAGAGAGAATGATGAGAGAGAGAATGATGAGAGGGAGAGGAGAGAGAATGATGTGAGAGAATGATGAGGGGGAGAGAGAGACTGATGAGAGAGGGGCTGGAGACAAAGAAATAAATTTACATGATACTGGACATTTTTTAAACCAAAGACTTCCTAAATAATCAAAATTTCTCATATTTATCTGAAGAATTTGCTCTTGCAAAACTGGCAGTCATGGTTCTCGGTTCCTGAGTGATTTTTAAAGGTTTCTAGGGTGTTCTGCGTGGATGCTAACAGGCCCACATCAAAAGAACTTCATCCCTAAAGCTCTGTGGTGCTCTGTCATCTGAGCACTCAGAATCTCTAAACAAGCAGCGTGATTTGAGGTCTCATTCTGTCTGTGATACTTCCCCCAGTAAACACCACTAAATGTTCCTTCTGGAATATCTGCAGAATATCTACAGCCAGTGTTACGGTGAGGAGATCTTTGTGTGACATGATATTTAGTAGGACAGTCAGCTTCCACATAAAGAAGAAATATGATGTTTACATTTCACTGCGATGTAGCAACCAAGAGGATAAAAATATCTCACACTGCAGGAATGTAGATAAAAGCTCTGCAAAACACACATAAAACAGAAATGTTTAATAATAATAAATTGAATAAACATTATAACTTTGAACGTTCTGTATACTGTGTTATAGGTGCACATTTACAGTTGTGTGACATGAATGACATGATGTTTTGAAAACGGTAAGGAGCAGAAAGTGAAATAGTTCTGCAAGTCACATGGGTAAATTACACTGAACTAACTGGATCATCTTAATAGTTCAACACTCAAACTTAACTGAACGTAAACTCTCTCTTGCTGAATTAAAAGCAACACTTCATAAAAAAAATTCTTATGTTCTTCTTTAACAAAAAACATTATTAGATTTATTGTTATTCGATCTTATGTAGTTTAAAGAATTAAAGAGACAGCTCATCCAAAAATAAAAAATCTGTCATCATGTACTTGAAGCTTCAGATTTGTATAATGTTCTTTCATCAAAACACATAGGAATGTTCACACTGCTCTTTTCCATGCAATAAAAAATAAAATGTAATAAAAAAGTTACTTTATTATACAGTATGCTCTTACCTGAATATAAATGAACTATCTGTTAGGCATTATATAATGTTTGTGGATGATCATCAACAGACTCTGTGACTAGCAGAGTAAACAGTGTAAATTAATTCAGATGTATCAAAACTTTCTCATTCGTGACATTTTTCTGGCGCACCAGAGGGCCAAATCAGTGGGAAAGAAACTTTCAGGAAATGGCAGAAAGACAAAACTCTGGTTAAAGTCTCACAGTAAAGCTGCCTGTCACAAGTGGAGCAGGACAATATCTGGGTGGGCCCTTCTAAAGCTACAATACAACCTGCCCAGCATGTCCCCACCTGCACAGGGCCGAACAACACAGCAGAGGTAATCTCATGTCATCCACAGGGGTTTCAAACTGCCATCAGGACACAGCTGGAGACCTTGAGAGATAAACAACATCCTCACAGCTGCTGGTGTTATAACCTTCAGGTTCTTAATTTAGTCCCAAAACTCAAAACACCAATTACACACTGTATGTAAATCATGATACTGCCAATAACACGTCTGATAAGAAGTGTAAACGCAAGAGATGATGAAGAAGAAGAGAAACAGTGAGATTACTCACTTCTGCAGAAACTGGACACAACAATGTGAGGGTGTTGTGTGGTTGCTTGGCAGGATGTTGGTACACGGTTGCTAAGGTGTTGTGAGTGGTTTCTAGAACATATTGTAATGCGGTTGCTAGGGTGTTCTGAGTGGTTGCTAGGAGCCCACCCCAAAGTCTTCATAATATACTGCCTCTAGATAGGTCCAGGACATTATTCTCACCCATTTCATCCCTTGCCAGGTGAAAATTTTAGATCTGATGCTTTAGAGAAATAAAAGCACACATCGCCTAACACGTCACTTGATTTGAGCTGTCAGGGTAACGGATAACTTGAGTTGAGCTAATGAGATTTAACAAGAGTCCATTCAAACACACAGCCCAACACACACAGCTAAGAATAGGACTGACGGTGTTTACTGTCAGCTGGAGAAATGTGACGGAAAGCAAGCGTAAAAACAAGAGATGATGTTGAAACAAATGCTTGATTACAGGCTGGACAGAATCCCAATTCAGTTCAGACCTTTGCAAAGCGCACTTTCATCATTCTCCTCTAATGGACAGAGCGAGCAAATTATCCCTCTTGGCTCCGGTCCTCACCTGAGTCTCCACACACCATTAAGATGTCAGCAAACCTAAAGGGACTCAATTGGCCTCTGCCAGCACAGGGCAGAACCATTCTTAAAGCAAACTAGATCCTCAAGAAGATTCTGGACACTCTCCAGCACTGCATGTCCTGAGGTCACCCCGCATTCTAATGAGACCGAGAGACAGGCCAGATCTCCAATGCCAGCAGCTTTAGTCCACCATCATCCAAACTGCACTTCTCATTTCACACTCGATGTCTTTATTAAACTGCGATCAGAGCGCGCATTTCATAAATCTATACTTTCATGGATTCAATGTTTTGCTTTAGTAACTTCAAGTCTACATTCTGTCTCTGATTTAATTCACTTGTGCAGGTTGTTCTGAGAAATAATAAATAAAAATGTTCATATTTTAAATTCATCTTTCAGTCTTTTATCAAATTATAATATCTGTCTTCACCTGTAAACTGACTCTCTTTATTGGTTTATGATGTCATCAAACCCTCCCCTCCAGCTAGCTGTCATATGGAGACCACTGCTTATGAACCAATCAGCTACTGAATGTTACAATCAGTTCCTGCCCGACCGTTTTATTCTTATTGAATATTCTGCTTCACTCTTACAGTAAATACATCACAATACAGAGTAAAATGGATTGAGATGCAGATTATAGCTCAGATTTAAAGTGAAAACCCTCAGGCGCATCTTATTAAAATCAAAGCACAGAACAACAGTGACAAAATCAGTCATCAGGCTAACCTGGCACAGTCAGGAATGACACAGTGCAGCCCAATAGCTCCACCAGGCAGTGTTTGAACAGTCTGGCTTTTAAACGTGTGGCACCATTGGTCATTTAAAGTCTCCATCATGAGGCGTTTTCATCAATTGTTCCTGGGTTTGTCAGGGTGCCAGTCTCAGCTTGGCAGCTAGCAGCCCAGATCTTTTTTTTGAGCGAGGAGAGAGACCCACAGGGCCACAGAGAAACACGGCACAAAGGGTCGAAGGCTCAGGTCTGCAGGGAAACCTGCTGGCTTAAAGCTCTGTACTGCCTTTCAATAACTCTGTCCCACGTCTGTGAAGTCTACGAGACTGAGGGTGTCTCGTTTGTCATGGAATGACTGATGAGGGTGCTCACCAACGCCTCCCTTGTGGCTGTTATATGCCTTCAATACAAACTTCTGATGAAGCCGGCGTGCGGCAGATGTGCACATGGATTTCATTCATGTGACTGTGTTCTTTTCTCTTCTCACCAGATTTTACCTGATTGAATACATTAAAAAGGCAAAAAGCACAATGCCAGTTGCAGTGCTGTGTAGTGAGTCTGCCTGAAACGACATTCTGCAACCCTGTTTACTCAAACAGTCAAACAGAATATTCAGTGAGAATTCAGGTGCAGAGACACTTGACTTTTGTCAATAGGAGTTGTTTAGTTTGTGAAAAGTGGCTGTTTCATACCAAACGTTTTTTATTGTTTAGTTACTTTTATAACTAAAAATGAAAGAGATTTTAAACACTTTCTCCTGTTTCTCCTGCTCTTGATGTTTCATCTATCAGACGCGACTCATTTCATCAGCTCAGTAGTTCAGGCCCTGAAATGGGTGTTGGATTATTGGGACCCCTCACATGTGCCGTGCTGGAGCAGAACTGAGAAACTGCATCACACTGATGTGTGAAGACATTCAAGTCCATCATAAAAGTAACAACTGCAGCAAAGTGTCTGTCATTTTCTAATCAGAATGGCTTATTCCTGTGTCAGGGATGAGATTACTTGTGCTTTAGTTTCTGCGGTGCTGCACTCTCATCTGTTGACTTTAGTTTGATTCTTTAACAGGTTTCTTTTATGTACTGATGTTCTTAACAAGGAAACTGATGTGAGCAGCCTTACACATCAAAGAGAACCATACAGCCAATATATGAGACCTACACAGACCCTGTACATACAAATACAGAAACCTTCTCAGCCACAGAAGATCTGAGAACGAAGAATGAAACTTTCTTCTGAAGAACGTCTTTAACCGTTCATTCAGCTTCTGACCTTTAATGAGATGAAAGTAATTGTACATCTTCACAGCAGAGCGGTGCTCATACAAAGGGGAACCCGGGGCTCAACCGGCCAAGTTGAGCTGTATAAGACAAACCCTGAGGTTTAGGGTAAACTTCATAAATGCCTGGTAGCCTAGAACTGTGGCTTTCTAAAAACGCCTTTGGTCAGTTGTATTCTTCAAACTAAAAACCCAGTTCTTAGATGTTAGTGAATAAAAAACCTTGAGACGCTTTTTATTATTTATTATTTATAACTATTGTACATTTGAACCAAAATAAGCCCTGATCTCCTCTACACCAACAACACGAACTGTCCTACCATAACCCCCAGCAGCTCATCTGGAGCAGGACCTGATCTGCGCGTTTGGGGACCTGTATGACACGCACCTGTCTCGGCGAAACTGATGATTTCCGACGTTTCCTCCTCCTCTTCATTGGGGGACGCTCCGTGTCCGTCCAGGTTCGGGATCTCCACTCGCCCGTCCTCTCGCACTTTCCCGGCGTGGAGCTTCTTGAGCGCCGTGACCATCGCCGCCTTCGGGATGTGGTGGGTGATGTTCGGTCTGTCCCTCATCTGTAAGCGGCTCAGAATGTGTCTTTTAACCGCCTCCAAAAAACCCACATCCACCCGCGGGGATCCGTCCGTCTGGCTGAGCCCGCAAGACGCGCAGCTCGGCGTGATGCTCCGGGTGTCGGTGTCCGGTGCCGGCGTGCAGCGGGTCGCGAGGATGAAGCACACGAAATAAAGCGCTTTAAACGACAACCGTATCATCTTCCGTGATCAGACGACACGACGTGACTGAATGCGTGATGCTGGAGACGGATGTGAAATAAAGGGTGAGGATCGCTTGTGCTGTAACATCCACTCTTATATGTCTGGATGTTTGCTCCACATTTTACGAGCTGAACGCAAATCAGAAGCAATGCATCCTCGAGAAGAGCGCCGTGTCGGGTTTTGTCTTTGGTCACTCCGTGATGCGTTCAGGACGATTTTGATCAATATCACAGTGCCACAGTTTCCCGTTATACCATCCAGATAAAACAAAGTTTGTCTAATATAAAATAATAGGAATAAAGCAGAGGCCCTTAGATGTGTCCACTTTTACAGCCGCCGATGGCACTTTTGCGCATAAGCCCTGCGCGTCATGACATGACTGGAAAGCTCAATGTTACGCGTCTCAGACCCAATGAAAGGTACCGGATCTGCTCTGTCCTAACGTGTAGCTTTATGTTACTGAGTTAAATCATCCATGATGTAGGAAAGCGAGTGCAGACCAGGGAACGAGCCTGGTTTTCGCACAGTATTCCCAAACTGACATTCGTCCTTTTCTTTATTTGAGCTTTTTAGTTAAAGGTGTCGTCCTCCTCCGCAGGACATTGGGACTTCCAGTGCACGCTTTTGGGAGACTTCTTCATCGTTTGTGAGGGTCTTCACACACACTTTTGTCTCTTGCACACAGACTTTGTGCCGCTTACAGACTCTGGAAAGTTTTTATACGAGAGAAGAACCACGTGGGACAGCCCAGCAACTGCGAGGATAAGAAAAGCAGAACACATTTTTAACTTTATATAAGTGATATATATATATATATTTATATAAGTGATATATATATATCTATATATAAGTGATATATATATATATATATATATATATATATATATATATATATATAATGATATATATATATATTTATATAAGTGATATATATATATATATATATTTATATAAGTGAAATATATATATATATGCTGAAAGCACTCCTGCCTGCATATTGTATTGGTATGACATTTAAGAACATTTTCATTAGAAAATGGAGATCGGGAGAAACATCCCCTTTAAATAAAACCATTTACAGCCCCAATACGTTTCAGTCATGAAAAGTAAGCAAAACTTTTAACTGGTTTAAGAGAATGAACGTGTGAACTCGTAAACTGGTCAGCAGGCGCCAGAGGATGATGTTAACTAAAAGAAACAAATCTGGCCCAGACGTTTGTGAGCTGTGACTTCTAAACCAAACTAAAATATCACTGCCACTCCACTTCAAAATAATGCAAGAGATAAAGCGGGTTTCCTTTAAACGATTCGGACTGAAGGGTGATAAAAAGTCTCTGAATTAAACAGTCCTGTCCGACAGACAGGTCAGAGTTGTAAACCAGCGCCCCCAGTCGGCAAAACAAGACTTCACGGAGAACAGATCTGGTTTGCATTTATATGCAATATAAATTGCAATAAAATAAATGTGCAATATAGACAACATACAGATACATACAGAATAAACAGGCAATATAGATCTCACTACAGTGTGCAATGCACACTTCTCTCTTTGTATAACTAAACTGTATACAAGTGCCACACTCGACCGCACCCGCACTTACGTCACTCGTCTACCTGCATGACGTATTTCCTGTATCTTGTGAACTTCATTAGCGGATGGGACACAAACAGCGAGTGCAAAACGCAGTTTTCATAGTTGTACACAACACGTCATGTCTGCAACATTTTACGTTTTACTAGCAAAACTGCAAATGTGGATATTTGGATGAGAGCCGCTTAAAGCGTCATCCCCCAAACTCCACCTCTTGAGCGCGTCGTATGGCCATATATGGTGTCGTGACGTCACGTCGCGGACATTTTTCAAAGAAGATCCGTGTTGGGCGGTACAGCGGGGCAAGAGAGAGGAACTGACCCGGGAGAATGACGTTTTAAACGACTAGACGTGTGGATTACGTGAAGGACCGGCCGCATCCCGACGCTACGGTGAGTGTTCGTCACAGCTCGTCTTCTTGTGAAGAAAACTTGTGAAGAAGTTCCTCAAGCGCCCCTCTGTGGTGAAACTACAGTGATCGACCGCTCACACATCCAATAAGAGCGCGTGTAGGCCGTTAGATCGTTTGTTCGACCAATCAGGAGCCGGGGGAGGCGGGCTCAGATTATAACGAGGAGGAATGGGCGGCGTCTTGCGCTGCGGGATGTGAAAGTGAAAATCGCTGGAAGCAGCGGATCAAACTTTGTGTGTCGAGTTTATATCACTTCATATTGTTGTTGTGTTGTTGTTCACTTCCCTTACAGAAGGTGCTGCGGTAGTGCTATGGTGTAATGGTGTCAGGTGATAACATGCATAACATGCATACATTACAGTACAGGCGACTGTGCACATATGGAGATGGGGAGGGAGTTTTCTGTCTTTCATGTATGCCCTCTGTTGTCTTTTCACCACGTCTGTGTGGTTTTATTTGCAGGTTTACAGTCCTCTTCCTCTGTGGAGTCATGGCAGCGATAAAGAGCAAAACTCAGAGTTCTCTGGTGCTGCACAAGGTGATTATGGTGGGCAGTGGAGGTGTTGGGAAATCTGCCCTGACGCTGCAGTTCATGTATGATGAGGTGAGATCAACACGCTCTGATCTTCTGTGCCAACCTTCACAAGACGTCTGCTGGACACCTCACATGTGGAAATGTCTTTGCATTATATGAACATCAAACCCCAACATACACGTGAAGCAAAAAGAAGGATGTTTGGTTTTACATAATAAAATAATCAATATTCTGTCAGAAGTAGGACAAAAAGTGTTTATGCCCTCGTCGAACAGGCTATCAAACGTGAGCTAAACGTGTGCTTCCTTTTCTATAACATCTGTGTGAACCTGAGGGGAACTCACTTCATAAATCCACTAACAATCACCTTGACAACCGTCAAAAAAGCATGACTTAGTGTAAATATAAATGTACTAACATTTATGTATAACATAACTGTTAGTTGTGAGTAAATGTAAAGGCGTTTGACATTTAAACCTTATGTTTATCTATAACTAGTTTAAGTTGATTTATCTGAGAAAAACACTCTTTCCTTCAGTTTGTGGAAGACTATGAACCCACCAAAGCTGATAGTTACAGAAAGAAGGTGGTTCTGGATGGAGAAGAAGTCCAGATTGATATTCTGGATACAGCGGGGCAGGAGGACTACGCTGCTATCAGAGATAACTACTTCCGCAGCGGAGAAGGTTTTCTTCTGGTCTTCTCCATCACAGAGTCTGAGTCCTTCAGCGCCACATCAGAGTTCAGGTGTGTTTTCTGATAGAATCTCAGTGAGTATAGTAATAGTAATACCAGTAAATTTTGTCCTTGCGGGGACACTTTTTTGGTTCCCATCAGGAAGCAAGTTCATGAATCATACAGAATGATCTGTTTTAAAAATCTGAAATAGCAGAAAGTTTTCTGTGAGGTTAGGTTTAGGTTTGGGGTTTCGTGTAGGGGATAGAATATACAGGTTATACAGTATAAAAACTATTATGTCAATGGAATGTCCCCATAAAACACAATGTGTGTGTTGGTGAGCGTGTGTGTGTTGATGAGTGGTAAATGTGTATGCATGTCTGTGTAAATGTTTTCTGGTGTCCACAGGGACCAGATCCTGAGAGTTAAAGCAGAGGAGGACACAATCCCTCTGTTACTGGTGGGAAATAAATCGGATCTGGAGGACAGACGTCAGGTGTCTGGAGACGAGGCTCGAGCCAAAGCTGATGAGTGGACCATCCAGTATGTGGAAACTTCAGCCAAAACTCGAGCAAATGTTGATAAGGTGCTGAGATTCTAAATCCTTCTAACAATACAAGATCCTTTTAAAGTGTAGTGTTTTTAGAAGCATGTTTCACTTTTGCATCAGTATGTCTTTACACGCTTAAAGAGAAAGGTCATCCCTAGAAAGAAAATTATGTCATTCATCTCTTCTTTATTTGAACACAGAATCACATATCTTGTCATATCTGAGAACATCTAACACTGTGAGTTTGAGGTTAAGGAGTGAAAATGGACATTTTTGTTTTATTTTAGGTGTTCTTTGATCTGATGAGGGAGGTGCGGGCGAAAAAAATGTCTGAGAACAAGGAGAAGAATGGAAAGAAGAGTGGCAAGAAGAAGAAGAGATGTGTGCTGCTCTGAGAGCTTCATG
>JAZGTH010000008.1:13065000-13082500 GCA_036877525.1 Chromobotia macracanthus
TCTCTTTGGTGTTTTTTTTCGTCAGCTTTGAAAACACTTTTTTTTTTTTCAATTTTTGGAACCAATTTAATGCTTGACTGTGTTTGCCTGCCGGGTATCAGGACAGTGTGAATGTCATGTAGTGATCTGCAGAAAGAGGATCAATATACATCAGCCAATGAGGTTCAGTCTACGGTACATTGGCCAATGAGGAAACACACAGACATACACAGAGGAGAAACAATGTCAGAGAATCTCAGCAGCTGCTAATAATAATGACATCAGAACTGTACTGTCGAACCCCAGCTTCATCCTCCATGATGCTCTGAGGTTCAGTCAAACAATATCCTGCTGTAGATGAGCTGTTTGTCAAAATTAAGTCTGTCCTTTAAACAGCCGGATATTGAGGCTCAGGGCTGTGCAAATGAAAAACCCAGAGCAGGTTTAGTTATTGAGGGTTGCAGCTAATGCAGTCTTTGCATGTTCCAGACTTCAGCACAGACTTTACAGAAGTTTCACCTGTAGGTCCATGCCACCTTCTTTTTGCTTGCATTTTTAAACACAAAAGTATGTATAGTTTTTAGTGTGTGCACTAGAATATGATTGTATGCTGTAGGCTTTTAATGTGCTGTATGTTCCACTTGACTGCGAGTGTGGACGCAGACACTCAGCACATTACGATAGCTAGCCATCTTGTGGACTCACTAATAAAGGCTTATTGGTTTGTTCAGATCTTCACTTGTATGAGCTCTGTTCATAATGAAAAAAATTGTCTTAGCAATGTGCCACCCTCCCCAGAACTATGACCCCCACATCACTGAAATTTTCCATTTGTACTTTGTGTCCCCATCAGTGACTGTGATAAACACACATTCCTTCAGTTCGGAAGGCTTGTCTAAGCGTGTGTGCTAGCAGAGGGTCTGTTCGGGTGAGATAACTTGCAGGTGCCCTGCGGGTCTGGTCATATGACACGCCGCAGTGTGGCTGTCAGATGCAGCTGCGCAGACGGCTGATCTGATGCCTGCCAGCGTCTGATATCACTGCTGAGTCATGCTGTGTGCATGATGTTTGTGACTGAGCTTGTCAACAGCTGATCAACATTTAAAAATGGGCCAAATGTCTGTGTTGAAAGGATGGAAAAATAACGTTAAAATCAAGTGATAAAAATTAAAATCTTCCATTGAAGTCACATCTACAGTGTCTCATTGATTTGTGTGATGTTTTTGGCTGCACTTGTTCTTACAAAATGTACAGAATTTTCTGTCCAGTTGTGACACAGACCCTGTTCATCAGCTGCGTGCGTGCGTGCGTGTTAGTGAATGTGAGCGTGGTTGGTTGGTTTGGAAACTGCAGCTGTATAGTATATTGTATTAGAACAATCACAATCAATTGAGCAGACATTTGTTTCACATTCTGGTGCTGGCTGGAGTTCAGTGGAATGATAATAAAATCAAGAGTTTAAATTCTATTGTCTTGAACAAGATCATGAATATAGTGACAGTTACACGCGCGCGTGCACGTGCATACTAGTACATGTGGAGTTAGTGATGTAAACAAACAGCATGACAAACAACTAACATTAAACGTTTGGAATTGAGGTTCAATTTCCAATGCCAGCAGAAAGGTGCTCTTAATCAAGGCCTCTTACCCCCGATTGCTTCCCAGGTGCCGTAGTGCTGCCCGCTGCTCTCACTTCTCCAGTGTGTGTGTGTGCGCGCGTGTTTATGCATTTGATGGACGCTTTTATCCAAAGTGACTTACAGTACAATCAGGTTATACATTTGATCAGTATATGTTCACTGGGAATCAAACCCATGACCTTGCTCTACCAGCTGATTTACAGTAACATCAGCAGACCAGGGTGTAGAATTGCGTCTCAGGAATTTTCTCTGGCGTTGTGACTGTGAGATCAGATCATCAGCACAGATCTTTAACTTTACATCTGTCCGCACGACTCTGATAAACAACCAGCTGAGCTGGTTAATCATGTTTGACTCTCAGGCTTTATGAAGTGCTTTCAGCAGGAGATGGACAGCAGGGCACGCAGATGAAGTGTGCAGAGGTATCATTTCATTACTTCAAAGAAATGTTCTGCAGACTTCATGTGATGTTGAGATAACTCCATTAAAGCTGAACGTGATGCTGGACATTAGTGAACGGATGAACGCGACGCTGGACATTACTGAACGGATGAACACTGAGCGGATGGACGCTGGACGTTACTGAATGGAAGAACGCGACGCTGGACATTACTGAACGGATGAACACTGAGCGGATGGACGCTGGACGTTACTGAATGGAAGAACGCGACGCTGGACGTTACTGAACGGATGAACACTGAGCGGTTGGACACTGGACGTTACTGAACGGATGAACACTGAGCGGAGGAACGCGACGCTGGACGTTACTGAACGGATGAACACTGAACGGAAGAACGCGACGCTGGACATTACTGAACGGATGAACACTGAACGGAGGAACGTGACGCTGGACATTACCGAACGGATGAACACTGAACGGAGGAACGCGACGCTGGACGTTACTGAACGGATGAACACTGAGCGGAGGAACGTGACGCTGGACGTTACTGAACGGAGGAACACTGAACGGAAGAACGCGACGCTGGACATTACTGAACGGATGAACACTGAACGGAGGAACGTGACGCTGGACATTACCGAACGGATGAACACTGAACGGAGGAACGCGACGCTGGACGTTACTGAACGGATGAACACTGAACGGAGGAACGCGACGCTGGACGTTACTGAACGGATGAACACTGAGCGGAGGAACGTGACGCTGGACATTACTGAGCGGAGGAACGCAACACTGGACATTACTGAGCGGAGGAACGCGACGCTGGACATTACTGAACAGATGAACACTGGACGGAGGAACGCGACGCTGGACGTTACTAAACGGAGGAACACTGAGTGGAGGAACGCGACGCTGGACGTTACTGAACGGATGAACACTGAACGGAGGAACGTGACGCTGGACATTACCGAACGGATGAACACTGAACGGAGGAACGCGACGCTGGACGTTACTGAACGGATGAACACTGGGCGGAGGAACGCAACACTGGACATTACTGAGCGGAGGAACGCGACGCTGGACATTACTGAACGGATGAACACTGGACGGAGGAACGCGACACTGGACATTACTGAATGTTTGAACACTGAACGGTTGGACACTGGACGTTACTGAACGGAAGAACGCGACGCTGGACATTACTGAACGGAGGAACGCGATGCTGGACGTTACTGAACGGATGAACACTGAGCGGAGGAACGCGACACTGGACATTACTGAACGGAGGAACGCGATGCTGGACGTTACTGAACGGATGAACACTGAGCGGAGGAACGCGACACTGGACGTTACTGAACGGAGGAACGCGACGCTGGACGTTACTGAACGGATGAACACTGAACGGAGGAACGCAACGCTGGACGTTACTGAACGGATGAACACTGAGCGGAGGAACGCAACACTGGACATTACTGAACAGATGAACACTGAGCGGAGGAACGCAACACTGGACATTACTGAATGTTTGAACACTGAACGGATGGACGCTGGAGGTTACTGAACGGAGGAACGCAACGCTGGACGTTACTGAATGGATGAACACTGAACGGAGGAACGCGACGCTGAACGGAAGAACGCAACGCTGGACATTACTGAACGGAGGAACGCGACGCTGGACATTACTGAACGGATGAAGACTGAACGGAGGAACGTGACGCTGGACATTACTGAACGGATGAAGACTGAACGGAGGAACATGACGCTGGACATTACTGAACGGATGAAGACTGAACAGAGGAACGTGACGCTGGACATTACTGAACGGATGAACACTGAACGGATGGACGCTGGACATTACTGAATGTTTGAACACTGAACGGAGGAACGCAACGCTGGACATTACTGAATGGATGAACACTGAACGGAAGAACGCGACGCTGGACATTACTGAACAGAGAATGCAACGCTGGACATTACTGAACGGAAGAACGCGACGCTGGACATTACTGAACGGAAGAACGCGACGCTGGACATGAACTTGTATTAAACTGCAGTAATGTAACAGTGTTTATTAGGTTATAATTGACTGTTGCTGTTTACTTTGTCACAATTCAGGGGTTCTCCACACACATGCACATGCGCACACACACACACTCACACTCAAAGCATGTGAACAGTTATTTTTCCACATTCCTTTAATAGTTTAATAAGATTTATGTAATTGTTTTTGAGTTATTGAAACGGTGTCTTCACTAAAGGGTAAATACATGAACGTACCACAGACAAAGCTTCTTCAGTAACTGTTTTTTTGCATGTTAAGTTGTTCAGTAATTGGATTTTTTGTTGATCAGATGAAGCACAACCTTTAGTTCATCTGTTTGTGCTCAGATAAACTTAACTAAACTTATTTACTCTGATTTAGCTTTAGTAAACATGGTGAGAGCAGTATTTTAATACATGACACATTCTGCTGTTAATCAGTCATACGTTTATCACATTATCTAATTCAAGAAAACTAAGAGGGACCTATGAACAAAAAAGCTTTCATGTTTTACAGTTTTGTTAAAAGGGAACTACAGGAAGTCAGTTGAACTCGCCATTTTACTTATTTGTGTAGAGATGCAACAATATGACACTGATATAGTGACTGAAGTTTAAGTCTGTGAATTAAAAAAATTATTTTAAAATGTCAGTGATGCTTTTATCTTTTGCAAATGTCACCTAAATATGTAACTGTAAATGAATAAATGATTAGTCTAGAAACAACAGTAATGAAGGAACCTGCTGTTGTCAGTGCACTGATGTCTCTCCTGCTCCACATCTCGTATCGCGTCGTCTCTTTGCTCCCTTAATTCTTTGAAGGAGGAGAAAATAGAAACACTCTTTTGCTTTTTCTAACAGAAAGTAGGTCAATGGTTTCAGCATAAATAAACAAAGCTAAAATCAGTATGAATAATAGAAGTTCTTCTGCCATCATAAAGGAACATCTGCTGCTGAACAGAGCTGTGCTTCACCAAACCATCAGCTCCAAGACCAGTCTCAACATTAAGCTACAAATGTTCCTTTAAATGTGCTGGATTATATCATATAGAAAATCTGGGTTTGTGGGGTTTTGTTCCTCTCTTCTGTGTTCCAAAGATACAGGCTGTAGACCAGTAGTAGCAGGTTAGGCTAGTAGCTAATATTAGTCGATATTACCCAGCTAACCTGTAGAACTGTAGTAATATAAGTTACGATTGCAGCTTTAAGAATAGTCTTATTTAGGCAGCACACTACGGTTTGTAACAACTGTGACCGTGGATCTCTGTAGCAGAACAATCTACTGCAGTACTGCTGCAGCTCGACCTCACCTTTATTCTCTCTCTCTGTCTCTATATCTATCTCTGAGTTTCTCTTTCCCTTTCTCTCTGTCTGACTGGTTTAGTCATTGGTCAGTGGTGTGCTGTGGGGTTGGATCAGGTCTCTCTTCTTCAGACCTGATCCTGGCACGGGATCAAGTCCAGTCTTCCTCTGCTGTTATTGGCAAGGACTTGTGATGAAGCACAATCTGTTTCACTTCTCTCATCCAGAACTGGTCTGTGCTGTGGACATACAGAAGGGCCGCAGTGTTGATGTATTTCTGTTTCTGATTGCTTCATCATCAGCTGAAGGTACATCACCAGTTTAACTGCAGATAAGCCCCTTATAATACCAAATAATATATTTTGAAATATGTTTGTACCACACGGTATGTACAACACAGCAGTGGCACCCAAAACCATAGAGACATTTCTCAAAATATCTTCTTTTGTTCCACAGAAGAAAAAAGTCAAACAGGTTGGACATGGCATGAGGGGAAGTAAATGATGGAAATGTTCACTTTTGGGTGAACTATCCCTCAAAAACCAGTTAAATCTGGTGAGATGCTAGATTAAAGGTTTCATTTCTTGAGCTTTGCTTCATTCTTCCCCTCAAGATCATTAGCAACTACACGATCATCTTTCTTTGGTTTGAAATAAATAACACATCCCACACTCTCTCACAGTACTGTATATTAAAGACAAGAACAAAATAAGCTCTCCCAGTGCATGCAGTCAGTCAGGGTTTACAGAGCTGCTGTAGAATAGTCTGTTTCAGTGCTTTTGGAACGGGCTGTATAGATGTCCCATGATTTTTGCCAAGGTTTCTGCAGCGCTGGGATTCGCTGGCAGAGTTTTTGAGCAGGTGAATGCTGGGCTGAGTCTGTCGTTTGCCTTCAAACGGAGGTGAGGAGTTGGACGCTCATCAAACGAGTGTCTCGTGTTCCATTGCGTCAGAGCAGTCTGTATTATATAACCCCCCCAGTATGACAGCGAGACTGGACTGTTTTTATCTCTGCTGTGCCAGTATTTAGATTTCTGTGTGGATGTGAATACTGTATAAGTTAATGGCGACAAATAAAGCTGGTTTCTGAGAAAATGTAACATTTCAAATAACATATCTGGATCTTTTGAATGCAAGTGCTAGTGTATGTATTTAGTTTTGGTTTGACAACTACCGATACAAAACCCTCTTTTTGATGTCTACAGTGGTAAACAGCAGCCAGTAGATTAAGGGTCTGAATCGGGTCCACATTCAGTGTGAAGCAGTTTCTGATGTTAAACAATCTGCTTCGGTGCTGGTACGTCTGCTGTGCTTCAGTAATGTTCCAAGAGATGGTGTTGGGGTCTAAGCAATTTTTTGCTTGTTTTTTCTCCATAGGTTCTTTAGCATAATGTTGCAGTGATCGTGGTGAACTTCTGATGGTGATGATGGGGATTTTTGGGAACCAGGCCTGTTCGGGTCAGGCCTGTTACAACAACACTTCCAAAGACTACTGTTACTCAGCCCGGATCCGCAGTACCGTCCTGCAGGGGCTGCCCTTCGGAGGGGTTCCCACTGTCCTTGCGCTTGACTTCATGTGCTTCCTGGTAAGTTACGCACTGTGAAACCTCTTAGCACTGCCTGAAGTTAGATTCGAATACTTTTGCATTGTGTATCTAGCAATGATCTTCTGGTGTCTTGAAAGACAAACCCAACTTGTCAACATGTCTAAGCAGTCAATTCAGACTGTATGACCTATTGAGTCATACAGTGTGATTAGAAGCATTTAGGCTGGTCTTCATGTCTGTTCATGTCATTGGAAAGCCTGTGACCTTGCATTATATGCTGTATGTAAATGTGCAGTTATAGTCTGTCTGTCGCAGTTATTTACTGTACTTTCACTGGACCTGGTGTTCCACCCTCTTGACCCACATTCATGCTGATAAATGCGGCTCAGTGTAAAGCAGAAGCTGTCTGAGATGAATCGGGCCAGAAAACCTTCTGACTTTCTTCTGCAGAGTAACATGAAGAATGGACGATTCATGCTGTTAGAAACAAAAAACAAAAGCAACTTTTCTGATGAATTTTGAGCTATTTCAGCTGTTTTCCTTCATTTAATCATTATTGATTTCTAAAGTTCTCTCTCTCTCGGTCAGGTTCTTCTGTTTGTGTTCTCTGTCTTGAGGAAGGTGGCATGGGATTATGGTCGTCTGGCTCTGGTGACTGATGCTGACAGGTAAACACAGAAAATGTCACTCAGGATTTGATTGATGGGTGTCATTTTTATATCAATAGAAGGATTTCTCTCATTATCTTGTGGGCTTTCTTCATTGCATTTCATATTCATAATCCCTGTATAATTTCTGTAGTATCTCTGTGTGTGTGTTTTAGCAGTAACGGCAGCAAATGAGGTTATGATTAAAGAGAGAGATTCAGACATGAATGTCTGGAGAATCGTATGTATTGTCTGTTGAAGGAAGTTTTGGCCAGCACAGGCATTAGTAGAAATGTCTTCACCAACCATTAAAGGCTGTCTGTAATATCCACATGTTTATTTATGCTTTTGTTTTGCTATTTATTTTGGGTGAACTCTATTTTTATGATTTAGCCAAACTAAAGACACACACGACAGATGTCTGATTATGTTCTCCAGCTCTCATGGGCAGAATTTGATCATTTGGTGACACATCCTCAGGTTGTTTTAACATTGTGTTTATTAACAGAAATGTTTATTCCAATGTCATTGGTCTGAATCAACATGAATTCCGCAGGCGTCCTGTAGGAGTGTCTAGATGATGTGTGCTAACTTTAGACCATTATAAATAACAGCATCTCTGAAGATGCATCCTCACACTTTTTCCTTTAGCTTCTAGAGATGCCACACCTTGAGGAATCAAAAAACGTTGTCGTCTGCTGGCATTTTCTGACAGGGTTTTAAATTAAAGCACCATCGTACGTTCTGCCGTCTGTGCACTCCTTCACTTTTCTCTCGTCTGCTGATGTGGAAGCCAGAAACATTCTCACCACTTACATTCTGTTGAATCGATCAGGTGTTTTTTGCTGCTTATGTTGCCTGAATTAGCCTGAGTCACGAGCCTCGTCTTTATTTAAACTTAACTTGATTACATAAGTGCTTTATTCAGAGCTTGTAAGAGCATGCAGTTTAGTTTGGTATTACTAATTATTAAATAGTGTGGTACGGCTGAGTTTCTCACTATGCACCACAATGATGCACAGTTTCCATCTTCAGAAAGTTGTGTTGGTCAAGTTAATAAGTTTTTTAGGTTTGAAGCCTGTTTTTGTGCTTCCATGATGTTTCTGGACACAAGAAATGGTGTTTTAATGAGCTTCCTGTTGGAATCTTACTGCTGATTGGCTCTGTTAAACCCTTCTTTGACATTTAGTGTCCAGCCATTGTTTCTTCATATAGTCATACTCACTCGCTCACTCAATGACTTCTGTGCCTAAAGGCCATTTCAGCTGGATATTGATGACTGGAGATGGTTGTTTCTGGAACACGGTTTCTTGCTGATTTTTCAGTGTTCATCAGAAAACTGTAATTACAGTGAAACACTCCAGAGAAATAAGTTGCCTGATGGCTGATTCTGTGTTTAAACAGATTCTGGTTTACTCTGATGAGCTCAGACATATTTTGTGGTTTACAGTATGGCTGCGCGGTTTACAGTATGTGTCATTAAAAAGTAATTGTAGATAATTTCAGTAATGAGAATTGGATGGTAAAGTGTCATGAAATAGTGTCAATAAAATCAGTTTGATTTTCTTAATGCAGTTTAAAGTTTTATCCTTGTTCAGTTCTGATGTCACACTTCTCTGTCTACAGCTGATATCTGCAGTCACAAAATATTTATTGATTTTAATACATTGCTTTTCCTTTAAGCTTATTTTTTTCCTCTTTTTATCTCTTGAAGACAGAAGAGAAGATTCAGTGGTCTGGAGGAACGCGAGTAGTATGTTCTTTAATAAGTTCCTCTGAATTCTCACCAGTTTCTTCTGCTCACTGATGAACTAACTGCTGATGTCTCCTGATGAACAAGTGTTTGTCCTGATTTGTGTTTGTTGGGGTTCTTCAGTTTTAACCTTTTCTAACACATCACAGCGGCTTCATGTTGCTCAGCTTTACAGATGTGTGTGTGTGTGTGTTTTTGTGTGTTTTGGGGTTAAGTTCTGTCCTGAATGTTTTCTCTCGATGCTCACCAAATATTAATTGTCCTCTGGCCTTGAGTATGTTTGTGTAGCTTTTCAAAGGATCTCTAACACATGGGTGTGAATAACTGTCTGTGGTTTGTGTGTCTTTCTTTAACATTTGTAATGCGTCTACAGAGAAAGAAAAGAGAGGCCTAACTATGAACCAGTGCACAGGTAACTGAGCTGTACAGTGTGTGTCCCTGATCTGCTGTGACCCAGAGAGTAAATTCAGCGAGCACCCTGTGATTTACCCCAGCTGTGTGACTTTACAGTCACAGTAGGTCTTGTGTTGATGTTTTGCTAGTGATGGTGATTGTAGATGGATGTGCCCTCACACACATACACAGTTCTGGGCAAATGTTTTAAGTTCTCATGAAGACTGTATCATGTTTGTATGTGGGCAGATTATGGAGGATGTAATAGTCATTTACATCATCAGGTATCTCTGCTTTGTTGAGTTTTTTTTAGTGTTTGTTTAGTATCTGAGGGAAATGTGTGTTACAGCTGGATTATTTGGCTGAGGCTGATTAATGTTTAATATCCCGTCAGATCAGACTGACCTACATTTGCATGAGTAGAGAATCTGATATTCACTGAGCTGAGCGTTCAGATGTTTCAACACTCCGGTTTGACTCATTTCCGAATAACCTCAAACATCCAGTTTAAGTGTAGAGCTGCCCAGTGACTCCACAACCAGAATTTCTCATGTTTCTTACTCCTGCTCTTTCTCTATTCCTTTTGCTTTGTGTGTGCGTGCGTGCGTGTGTGTACAGTGTGGCTTCAGCTCTGCATTCTGAAACGCCGGACCGTTACGAACGTCTGACCTCCGTGTCCAGCTCAGTGGAGTTTGAACACAGAGATAACGTAAGACACGTCAATCACTTTTCTCCTTCTCCTCTGGCTCCACCTCATGTGCAGTCACAGCTGTTTTACTGTTGTGTGTGTGTGTGTGTGTGTGTGTGTGTGTGTGTGTACTGTCCTATCATATAACGCAGTGTGACAACAAATAGTGCAAACCAAACTTGCCCCATCTCCAGACTCTCAGTGTCAAAATAACAGCAATACACATTCCAACAAAGCTGCAGTGTAGCAGAATTCAGTGATAGTCAAAAGTCTGACGTCAGAGTAGCTTATATCTGTGACACCTATTTCTAATATACTCATGGGCTCTTTCAGTGTCTGTGGACTCTGATTGATTTTTGCATGGAACACTGACCACACGTCAGTTTTAGCTGCGCTCTGAAAGAAGAGGCTGTAATAGAGAGCACACACTTTCTTCCTCATTTGCTTTAAAATCACGGGAAGTGATGAAGCAGCACTTCCTGCTCATTCCTGCTGTCCTTGAACATCCCCTGAAGCCCTGAGGAGAAAAAAAAGGACAAAACCCTCCACATAAACCCTCTCATGTCCAAACCTCACATCACAGTGAAACGTGTGATTAGCTGCTAACAGGCAGCACGCTGGACACCCGTTTCCTTATGCAAACGTTTATTTCTGCAAACACAGACACACATTGCAAACACTGTTTAAGATTTGTGGGTTTGTTCTGCACATAACTGACTAATAAAATAATGAAATAATGAACCGGAGGCAGAACAGTCCATGTCAGTCTTTTGGACAAACTTTGTATCACAAACCTCAGAAGAACAAATACACACAAACACATTCACATACACATCTCATAGGGTGAAGCCACTCTGTGTTTTTTGTTCTGGTTCAGTCAGTGTGCAGGAGAGAGAGATGTGGTTATGTCGGAGACAGATGTTAGGTCTAGTGAGTCTGACAGACGTCCAACAAAAGAAACTTCACTTGACGTTTAAGCACAACACGGGTTGTATTGAGTCGTCAGTGAGATGTTTTCAGTCTGTTCTCCAGCTTCTTAAGAGATCAGAGCAGGACATCAGCATCTTCTGTCTGTCTTCACCTGAATTCACCTGATCCTGGCAGAGAAATGTCTGTCCCTCACTCTCACTGACTGGATGAGTGTTTCACAGGCCTGGATGCTCTGAGAAAAAGATCAAAGCCATAAATCCTCCAAAATCTATTAATGGATTCAGTGAAATTGTTGTGCATAATTCATTGTGTGTGTGCATGTGTTTGTATGTGTATTCTAAGTATTATATCTTCTCTGCAGGGTTTCTGCTCCTGGTTGACGGCCATATTCAGAATAAAGTAAGGGCTGGTTTGGCTGTTTAATCTCACATTAACATCGGAAGTTTACTGTCCCTGCTGTACTGTACTCTATACTTCATCATTTGTACTCTGTACTCTAATCTGTACTCTTGACTCCATAATCTGTCCTCTATACTCTGTAATCTGTTCTACACTAAACTGTATTCTGTTCTACTGTATTCTCTGTCATTCATCATGTATAAGAGGTGCATTTACACTGATTGTGACTTTTCTGACTCTCTGCAGAGACGAGGAGATCCGTGAGAAGTGTGGAGAAGATGCTGTTCATTATCTGTCCTTTCAGAGACACATCATCGGCCTGCTAGTGGTGGTTGGAGTTTTATCTGTGGGCATTGTTCTGCCAGTCAACTTCTCAGGAAATCTGCTTGGTGAGTTTCGATCACCTGATCAGGGAGGAAGTTGTGTTATTTCACAGATTGTTTTATGATACTGATCATTAGATGAAACTGTCCTGTATGTGTGTTAGTTTTTTTGCTTTGCGTGATTTGTATGTCCGATCAGTGACGCTTTTGTGTTTTGTTGCAATTTCTTAAGAAAACAGAAGTGGGCGAGTAAGTGTTATTTTATTCAGTCGGTGTTTATCTCATTTAGCTCGGGCAAATGTTCATTTCTGAGGCAGGTTGTAGATCAGAGATGCTGATTTTGACTTGAAAAGAGAAACTCTCAGTGATTGTGTTGGTGCTTGGATCAAATGCTGAAGATACAGTGGGACAGAATCGACTCCCCTTTTTATCCAGCTACATTCTTTATTGGCGATCTGTCTCTCTCTCTCTCTCTCTCTCTCTCTCTATTATTAGAAGCTGCAGTAACAGGACTTAGTGCTGACTGTGTCTTGGCTCTCTGTCCTCTATAGTGAGACTGCTATAGATTATTATCAGAGAGGGTTAATCCATGGCCCTGCTCATAATGAGATAATGAACTTCTGTCTGCTGCGTGTGACTGGATGACAGGGAACAAATGAAAGGCAGCAAAAAACTCATGGAAAGAGGTCAAGCCAATATGAAGAAGCTGCTTTAACTAGTGTCACTTGAGAAAAAACAATACAGACCATTAAAAACAAGGGGGTAAGAGAGAGAGCGAGTGTAAACTCAACCCATGTGTTTACATTCATTTCATGTCATGTGATGCTGCAACAGTGTTGCATGAAATGGAGTGTTTGTGTTCCTGTATAATTCAGGTGTTGGATTAGACACATACACACACACACACACACATTTTAAAGGAGACGGATAGATTAGACATTTGAATGACATGATGTGTTAATTATGCGTTCAGAGTTTTGGCATCTGATAAAGATGAAGCATCAGCACTATAACATCAGTCTTCATTATCTCTTGTCTGTTATTCTCTGGCTTTCCTGTATTTTACATCATTCTTTGCTGAAATATTTCATGTTCTCTGTATTTTACTGTATAGAATGAACTGAAGTCTGTAACTGCTTCTCTCTGACCGACGGCTCTTGAATTTCGGGTCATTCTCTGCATACTGTGTCGTTTGTGTGTTTGGACACACAGGTAACATTGATCATGTCTCTTTTTTTAGAAAATAATGCATACAGCTTCGGACGCACAACAATCGCCAACCTGGATTCTGGGTGAGATGTTTTACTCCTCGTGTTTAGTTAAGTGTATGAACTGTATTGAACCCAAGAGGATTCTGGGTAAAATTGGTGTCTCCTTCAGGAATAATCTGCTGTGGCTGCACACATCGTTTGCCTTCCTGTACCTGCTGCTCACCGTCTACAGCATGCGACGTCACACGTCCAAGATGCATTACAAAGAAGATGACCTGGTACGATCGCATTCTGTTTCGTCATATGGATAAGACTTTCTGTCTTTCTGGGTGTTAAACACATAAATAAACACAGAATGTTTATTTATGAGTGCACTGCCTCTTTAAATCACTTTGCATAACCGAAAGCCATGCATGATGTAAAAAAGTCATCTAAAGGTTTCTTGTGCTGTATATGGCTGCATTCATCCCAGCTGTGCAGACACATACAGTAGAGCTTATGAAATATTCATAAATCTGTCTATAGCGCTGACCTACATTTCTGCAATGAGTGTTTAACCTCAGTCGCAACTTTGGAGCCCAATGCAGTTTCCCCAGTGTCTGTGCATGTATAAATAACACATTTGTCTCTGTGTCTCCAGGTTAAACGGACATTATTTATCAATGGCATTTCTAAATATGCAGAAGAGATGCACATCAAGCAGCACTTTGAGTAAGACGCAATTCTCTGCACTTTCTTACATGCGTCATTAGAATAACATCATGTTATAGGTGATGAAAGTTGCCTGTGGTCTGAATGTGTTCTTCTGTTTCTGAGAGGCGACAGCGAGCTCAGTTTGGCTGTAAACATCTGCTGTAATTGTCTAAACAAGTGTTTTAAATTCAAGTCATGTGGCCCATCAGCTGAGTCTGTGTGTTGCCAAACGGTGGAGATATTTGTGACGCTGGGGAGCTTCTATGAATAGAACGACGCATTTAATGTGATTTTACCTGAGCGTCGCTCATTCACAGAATCCCTGAATAACATCTCAGACTGTTGACAGCTTACTGTGAGGAAGAATAGATGTGCAGTGAATAGATGTTTTAAGTTCAGAATCTTTCTCTTGTACCCCAATAAAATGAGCATGAAGTGTAAAATCTCAATATTTTAGCTGTTTCCTTTAGTGCTACTAACATGATTGTGTTATTGTTATGCAAGTATGAGATATTAACATCTTTATTTCTGTCTTTCAGACAGGCATACGAGAACTGTGTGGTCCTGGAAGCCCGTATTTGTTACAATGTGGCCAAATTAATGGCTCTCAATGCAGAAAGGTAAAATTTCATGGTTACATTTGAATCAAGTGGATTTTAAGATGTTTTAATGCCAAGATAGTTTCCTGTCCTGGGGCGGCACACAGCACGTCTGCAGGGCTGAGCTTTATCTGAGATGAGCCCATGGAAGATAAACTGAAAGTATCTGTGTTCACTGATCTGACCTCTGAGATCTTCTGTTGATCTGAAAACAGGCTCAAGTTTCTGTTCTCAAAGAGGAAACAACATTGATCTTTGTGTCTGTCTGTGCATGTGCACGGGTGTGTGTGTGTGTGTGTGTGTGTGTGTGTGTGTGTGTGTGTGTGTGAGACGTACAGGAAGAAGACGGAGCGCAGTAAGAAGTTCTTCACGGATCTGATGGCTAAGGAACACATCCCCACCATGATCAACCCAAAGCCCTGCGGCCATCTATGCTGTTGTGCTATTACAGGCTGCGAAGAGGTATGAACACACTGATTACCCATAATGCCCCTGTGCTCTCAACCTGTGAGGTGTCACCTCACAGAGGCATCCAGACCGTCGTGATGTTCACTGACTTAATCTGATCAACATATTTAACAATGTCATTAAGTGATTTTTAAGCGTGTTTATGCGCCTGGAAGCTGGAATCTTTTTTTTTTGATAAACACATTATTAATAGATTTCTTCATTTGTTTCAGTGGCTCTCCTCTGTACAGGCTGTTCTTACACTGATAGATCATGCATGTATTGTGGAGTAATTCTGTTGCTTTCACTCACATTTTGTGTTTGCGGTGTGTTTGAAAGTCACCGTGAGGATGTGAAAAACTCTAATAATGAAACCTCAAGGATCTGATGGTGTGTGGTTGTCTGCTTTGGTCTGGAAGTGGTGTTTTTCCTGTTGTAAGTCTGAGTGCTTTTGTAGGAGGAGGCTGTGAGTTATTACACCAAACGGGAGGCCAAACTGAAGGAGGAGTATCGGAAGGAAAAGGAGAAGGTGAACACTAAACCTCTGGGAATGGCATTTGTCACCTTCCAGAATGAGGCCATGACTGCGATGTGAGTTATGACGTGAGCCCAGTGCATTCTGGGACATATAGAATGACATAATATAGAACGGCTCCAAAACAGAGCTATTGACTTCCTATTTGTTAATGATGTGTTTTAATCTTGATTAATCTCTCTCTTTCTGTAGAATACTGAAGGATTTTAATGCGTGTCAGTGTCAGGGCTGTAACTGTCGGCTGGAACCACGTTCATCTCAGTTCAGTGAAAATCTTCATGTGTATAACTGGAGTGTCAGTTATGCTCCAGATCCACAAAATGTGCGATGGTGAGGAACCGCCCTCTCTCACCTCCTGTCTGCCTGTTTCTGTCTTGTTTATCTTCAGGTTGTCTGCTCATTTAGTGGCTGTGTATGTAATGGTAAACATCAGTATGCAGCTGTTCTGTATGAGTAAAATACCTGGATGATATTTAACGTGCTGTAAACATCTAACTGGTCTTTTGCCCACTTCATTATTTTTAGGAATTACCCATGAGCAGTCAATATCTTATCAACTAAAGACATTTGACTCTTTCTTCTGAGTGTGTGTGTGTCAGTGAGTGAGTGTGTGTGTCAGTGAGTGAGTGTGTGTGTCAGTGAGTGAGTGATTAAATCTGTTTCTCGGCTCGTGCACAGGGAGCATCTGTCTCTGGGGGGAATTTCCTGGTGGCTTCGCTGCTTCATCATCAACTGTATCCTCTTCATCCTGCTCTTCTTCCTCACCACCCCGGCCATCATCATCTCCACCATGGACAAGTTTAATGTCACCAAACCTGTGGAGTATCTGAACGTAAGACTGCAATTGTTTCCATGTCCGCTTTCTCCTGGTGATTATTGTCTGTGAGTTCAGCAGGAGTTTTAAATGTTAAATGATCATCAAGAACAAAATTCAGACTTAAAAGAAACTATTAAGAAATCTTGTTTTTGTTAAAAAGAGTGTGTTTTAGAACCATTGAAATGATTCTGCACTCTGATTGTTTTTATTCTTGATTAGAGACAGAGAGATTCATTATCAGATTTTATATACAGTGTGTGCAGTGACTATTCATTTATAATAATGTCTGTCTCTCTCTCTCTCTGATCAGAACCCTATAGTCACCCAGTTTTTCCCCACCCTGCTGCTGTGGGCCTTCTCTGCCCTGCTGCCCACCATAGTCTATTACTCTGCCTTCTTTGAAGCCCACTGGACCAGGTACTGACTCACTCTCTCTCTCTCTCTCTCTCTCTCTCTCTCTCTCTCTCTTTTCCTGTATCTCATGACATCTCATGTTATAATGAGAAGAAATCTTACTATGATGTGCTGCTTTCTGTACTGAAGTTCTTTTGGGCTGAGAATGAGGTTCTGAGGTTCTGTAATCTGTTTCAGGTCGGGGGAAAACAGAACCACCATGCACAAGTGCTACACCTTCCTGATCTTTATGGTTCTTCTGTTGCCATCTCTGGGTCTCAGCAGGTACCGTGTCCCTCACTCTGATCACATGATCTTCAGTTTGTCACATACCTCAGAGACTTCAGGGCTGTTTGTGGAGACCGTTTGGAAAGGGGCACTTCATTTGAATTCACATTTGCATTTTTGAATCTTTTTTTGTTTTGTGTAGGGTCTGTGGTTTTCTGACGCTTGTATCCAGATATATCAGCATCAATGCATATATACAGCATCTTGTATATCAGCATCAATAATGGAGCTGATCTGATACGTGTATAAATTCACAGAGCTGGTTGCTAAGGCAACTATTAGTGTTACTGCTCCTCATGTTCTCATGTAAAGATAGTGACGTGAACAAGCCATGAAACCTGAGTGTTAAAATTCGGTGTGTTAAAGGGATAGTTCAACCAGAAAATAAAAAATCATTTACTCACCGTCATTTCATTACAAACTGAACTTTGTGTTCATACAGTGGAAGTCAGTGGGCGCCACTGTTGATTGATTGC
>JAZGTH010000008.1:13085000-13145000 GCA_036877525.1 Chromobotia macracanthus
AGTGTCTCCTCCTTCACTTCCTGTCTGAACACAGTCACATGATTGAGCAGGTGGGAAGCTGGCAGGTGTTTCACTGGAGAACAGAACGATCTCTCATTATTGGCTGTTTGAGTTGATCACAGAGAGAAGTGACACTCCGAGACTGATGGATTACTCTCTCTCCTCTGCAGGGTTCAGAACCCCGACTTCCATGTTCACGTTTGTGGTTCTCATCATCACCATTGTGGTGTGCCTGTCGCACATCTGTTTTGGCCACTTCAAGTACCTCAGCGCACACAACTACAAGGTACGAGTTGGGGTCACGCAGGTACGAGCTGACTGGAGCAGTCCACCGAGCAGCATGTGTAGCTCAGGGAGACTGTCTTCTTCTCCAGAGCTGAAGTTCTCAACACACACCGTCTCTCTCTTTCAGATTGACACTAAAGACGCAGAGGTTGATGGAGTGGAGAATGGACGTCCTGCCAGATCTTCACCCTCCAACAGATCTCAGGTAAAATCTGGCAGACATTTAAATGAGTCCTTATGTAGTTTGTAGCAACACTGTTAGTACACTGTTAGTACAATGTTAGTGAAGGTGTCGTCCACTTAAAACAGTTTTTTTGGTTATGACTGTTGAAAGTCTCTTGATAAAAATCTCTAAGGAAACACATTTAAATATATTTATATAAATATATATCTTCTGTGGAAGGCGCAAGATAGTAATTGTTATGCAATTGTGCATAATTTTTATGAAAGTACCAACCATAAGACACTACACTTATTATTTCTCTTTTGATTTGGGTGTGAAATATAAGGATAAATATTCCTCACTAAAATATCTTGTCTTGCCATGGACAGCAGCAGATGTACATCGCCCAGGTGCTTCAGGACCCAAACTCTGATGAGACCGGAGCGGGCAGTGGAGAGGACAACAGTCAGGGGTCCTCGCAGGATGAGGAGATGATCAATGGTGGGAACAGCCTGAATGAGGCCGACTTCCAGTCTGGAGAGGACAGTCTCATTGCCAATGAAGTCCACCACTAACCACAGCTATGACAGGAGAGAGGGGGTGGAACCAAGAGGGGGTGAAACCCAAAGAAATTAGCCAGTCACAAGACTTTATCCGCACGCGTCTGTCTGTTCATGCTAATACTGAGAACTGATCTGCAGGATGTTTATCAGCTCTAAACATCAGCACCTTAGAAACATTTGTCTGCCAAAACACGCAAACACATTGTACATAAGCACACATATTTCAACACGATGTTGCCAACATGCTTGTAAAGTCAAGTGTTCTCCCCACCGCCAAACCACGTGTATGAAGACGCTCTCAGAACAGAGCAGCAGATGAGGGTCTTTGTGTTCAGAATACGTTGAAGGTCTTTGAGTTTTAAAACCTGAGCAAAACAGGACAAAAATCCATCATTCAGATTGGAACTTGTGGAAAATGTACGATAAGGAGACTCCCTCTCTTTCCACCGAACTCTTTCCTGGCTAAAAGTCTCTCATGGTTCGTCTAACAGCTCTTGTGCTCCTGGTCTACAGCCCGCAGGACTGGCTTTCTGCGCTTGCTTTTGTGTCATTGTTTTGCCTAAAGATGGATTTCATATTCACCCGGCATTCCAAATGTGCAATCATGGAGACCCTCTGGGTTAAATATGACACCAGACTGCTGAAATGTGTCCACTTTAGATTGGGCTTGTGATCCGTCTCATTTTAGACTTCATAAACAGCGTCCGTGCTACAGTATTCTGCACTAACCGTACTGAAAGAGACACGCTAACTTTCTTTCTTGCCACATCTGTACTGCTGTCGCCATGGGAACAACTACAGAATTCTCACTCCAGTCTGAACTGAACTGATGTACAGCCGCATTTCCTGATGTGCTGCGTGTGAAATGTGTGTATGTTGATTTCTGCTACTTCACTAGATGTAACACTGGCATTTCTGTTGTTGAGTGACTATTCTTTCATTTTTGTTCTTTTTTTATGTTTTTGCCTTTAATACTTTAATGGATATATTTGTATGCCTGCAGTGAAATACTGAAGTTCTTGTCTGTGTAGCAAATCAGAATCCACTCTGAAGCTGTTACCCTGATCCTGTTTTTTATTGGCTTGTGAAATAGCAGCTCTTCAGTGATTGGAGGATGTGAGTGAGCTGACTTCTGAGTAGCTTCAGTTCAGATCCAGACTGTGCAGCGTGTTTATGTGCCTCATTTAAGAGAATTGGACGTCATTTATTGTTCCTGAATGTGGAAAAACTGTTAATCGGAGACCTTCCACATGAAAGCCCCAGAACCCCAGATGAAACATGCACAGAAACATCAAGCACAACTTTGCAACGCATCAAAAAGTAGTTTAGAAAACTTCTTGTCCTGCGTCCGTGTAGTTTAGAGAATTAAAAAAGGATAGAAAGGAAGTTAGAAAAATGACTATTTTCTGATTGACAGAAAATGATTCTGCTCTTATCTGCTGCCCATCTGTTTGTGCGAGATGTTTCTAGAAAAAACTAGACCTCAGCATTACAGAAGTCTTAGACACTGGCCATCAAAACTGAATCGAGTTAAAACTGTGTTGAACCGTTTCTCTGATTTAAGCTCTGGTGATGTGGATCTTCAGTGCTGATCAGAGATTCATGTAGCTGTCAGATGAAATCCAGTAGAGCCATTAGAACAATGATATTTAACGTTTTAATTTGTAGGTGTGGACTGATTTTCATCCAGCAAAATAATGTATATGGTATAAAGTTTGTGTTTGATTTTGTTGTACGTTACTGACTTCAGTCTGAGTGGACTTAATGTTTCATTTGAAATGAAAATAAGATTGTAACACATTATTGTCTCAGTTATAACAGTGTGACACATTAGGCCTGAAATGTGAGAGATGAGCAGAACGAATTTCTGAAATTCCAGAGACTCGCACACATTCGTTCTGGTTGTTTGATGAACGGAGGCCGTTAACCGTGTTTCTCTCTGACAGACCGTTTCGTTTCTGAAACACTGACCTGCTGTGGTCTGTTGATACTCTGTCATGTTCTTCACCTGCTGCTTGTTTTACTCCAGTGAGAAGAGTGTTGAATTAACACACCAGAGAAGAAACTGTTGTGCCCCCCCACCCGCTATAATAGTAATAATAATTAAGCTAATGTTAGAAACTGGTGCTAGATCAGAGGTTAAGATATAACTTAATCCAGGATGTGTGCTGACTGTAGTACAGTGAGGTTTGCACTGATAGTGGAGGTCTTTGTTTACATGTCTTGTTTTGTTTGTTACTGTGTTCTCAATCATCTGAACCGAAGACTTCAGTGTCTCGTTGCAAAAGCTGTTGATGAAGAGAAATCTGTCACAGGTTCTCTTCAGCAACACGCAATATGACAAACTGGATTTAGCAAATAATAAGGGTACTGTTACTGAACGCTAACTTTAGAAACAAAATTGAAAAGTCTCAGGTGTTCTTTATTTTCCAAAAGAAAAAATGTTTACATCTGTGTGTGTGTTTTTTTTTGTCATTTGTCCTTTTCACCTGTTCTCATTTAAAATTCCAGAATTGTAGTTGTTGAGGACACAATGGTAACCTATGAAAGCTGTAGCTACATTGTTAGTTTGGCAGATGCGCATTGGTGAGTTTGTTGCCGTTTGTCTGCTGTAGATTTACTGTGTCGTTTCTTAAACCCACTGAATTTTGTAGCTACATGCTGGAGATACTGAAGCAAATTTGTGTCTGTCCACTTTTTGGAGTTTCTCAAAGACGAGTGTGTGAAATGTGACATGACTGAACATGAAATGGTGATGTGTAAATCCAAACAAAGACTTCAAACAAAGACTCGTTTCTTAGTGTTTGGTTGGTTTTGTCCCATTTTTGGGGGGGTTCACCTCACCTGCTTTTTATTGAGTTAATGCAGTGAAGTCTCTTCAGGTTTTGGCAGTGAAGTAAAGAGCAGTGAGTGGGTTTCTAAATGTTTGACCAGTTGAAGTATTTGATAGCAGTTATGTGTTACAGGTGTGTTGAAGCTAGCTGTAACAGTGCTGTTCTGGATTTTTAATGTTTTGTTTTATAACCTCCTTGAAGCTAACAGTTTAAGTTATAAAATGCAGAACTTCTTTTAGAATGAAAAACAAAACACTGAAAATAAAGAGTTTGTGCAGAGAAATGTCCTAGAGGATGATTGTGGAAAGAATGAAGATGAATGTTTGTACAGACCTTTCATTGCACTGCTGTGAAGCAAATCTACAGTGTTTGTGTGTTTGAATAGATGAAAACGTGCTAAACTTCAACAAAACATTTTAATTTTCCTCTAATCTATTAATATTACAGCTTTATCACTAATGTACAAGTACAAACAGCACGGAGACTGGATTCATCTTCTAGAACTTGTGGTGAAAGTTGTCACTTTCAGTTCTTTGAACAATAAAATTGAATCTTCATGCTGTGCATTTGACGTGTTGTTCACTCTAAACTGTTTCTCTCAACCAGTAGGGGCCGATATATTGTTACTCTACAGCTGTCACTTCTGTTGGTCATAACACCTCAAGTGGACAGACTGAAGTTTCTATGACGATCAGCAAGTTCATTTTTTACTTGACTAGCTGAAATTTTCCAAATGATGATGTTTGCTAAGTTAAACGTCAAGCAATTTATTATAATTGGTCATTTCAACAACTTTAAACTTAAGTACAAACCAAAGTTTAAACCTTAAGTAATGCCCCCAATGTAGGATGTGAAGCCTCTAAAGACCCAATAAACATTTTAAAACAAATGAATAAACCAATAAACAAACCAATAAACTATATATATAGTTTTTATAAATATAGTTTTTTATATATATATATTATATATTACTGTCTTCAGATTACACACAGTTATGCTGTTTAGTCAAAGTTGGTGTGAATGATGGCATACAGTAGCAAACAGTAGCAAAACACCTTTGAACCCTGAAACTGTAACAATTATAATTTAAAGGTCAATAAAAACTAATATTAGTCTAGTAAATTCATCTGCTACAAAAGTGTAGTTACATTTTTGATTTGCACAATGATATTGATATAAGATTACAGAAGAATCGACATTAATGCAGAAATGAAACTTTGTTTGTTTTAATTAATAGAATAAAATATTTGGTTTATTGCTGTCTTGTGCAGCTATTTCTATAGTGTTGTGAAAAGGTTATAGGAAAACATTGGTACGGTACACAACACCTGGATGAGGTAGATATGTGTTTATGTGCACGACTCTTCTCATCATGCATTTTATCTTCATATAAACTGCTCAAATGCACAAACGTCCATCTGATGATAAAACGATACAATGTTTTCTTTATAAACACTTCTGTGAAGAGAACTGAATGATTGAATAAAACATTATACAAACAACTGCAAGTATCGCTAAAATATGTATCTTAAATACGCTTTGATACAAATACACTGTATCAGTATATGCTGTAAGGCAGCAGTAAATACAATAAATGTCAATATAAATGTAAGAGGCTGGTTACATTAAATGCTGGTGCCATGAAAATGTTTTATAATAGTAATAATGACCTACTAAATTATTAAAGAAATAGAATTAAAGAAATAGAATGTAAAACAAATATAAAATCATTTTTCTGGAGCACAAAAGCAGAACTTTGGAAGATCTTCACATGCTGTTTTCATATAACATTAGCTGCAGTCTGTTAAGCTCTAAACAGGACCTTTTTTTGCTCTGTTTGAACCGCTGCAGACACACATGGTCACTATAAACTGATGTTGTGTGGAAAACAGGAAAACGTATTTGTGATAAATATGTTAATGATCTGATCTGCATCAGATGAGCCCTCGGAACAAAAAGGACATACACGCTCCAAAAGCGAGACCGAGAGAGAGAAAGAAGGCCATGATCGCTCCAGCGGTCTCTGCCTCGCTTGGATCCACTTTCCTGAGAACACAGACGAGAACATGATCACAGGAAGAACAGTAAAGCTTTGAGTGAGTGGAGAACGTTCTCAAAGATTCCTGCAGATCTTTAATGATGATGGTCCAGCCTTCAGTTCATTGATTTGAAGGTTTGCATTGAATCGTGTTTGTACAGTTTAAGAGTAAATGAGTGTATGAGTGTATATTAATAAAGATTTAACTCCATGAAGCCTGGATCCAGAACAAAATTTCACATTTAAATCCTTAATGAGGTCTTAAGAGGTCTCAAGACCGAGACTATAAGATTAACAAACTTTAGCATAGCTTGACAGTCACAGATCTGAACTGCTAATAGTAAGATTATGGGTTCAAACTAAGTTTTCACCAAATATTCAAGACTGGGGAATAACCAAATGTAAAACTGAAAGAATCAGATATTGATTAATAACATGCTGGTACAGGTTCTACAGACAGTTTTACTCACTTAGGTCCAAAGCCCATGCAGAGACTGGCCAGATATCCGTTAGAAAAGGCAAAGAGGATCATGAATGTGATGAACCAGCCGTCATGCGTGAAGAACACTGGCAGATTGTAACGCGGCTGGACGTTACACAGCATAAAGAGAGGAACAAATATCACACGAGCCAGTAACAGACCAGGCAGTAACTTACTGTCTTTACCAGGCTGGAGAGAGAGAGAGAGAGAGTGTGTGTTTATATATTTTTATGAAGTAACCTTGTGTAAAACCTCTTTAAATGTGACATGCATGTAAATTAAGGAAATGTCTTACCCACATACACACGGCTGTGAGACTGCGACCCGCCCAGTCAAACACATTAAAGAACAGAAAGCAGGACACTGGGATGAAATACTTCTCTAGAGAGAGAAGTTAGAAATTTACCTCAAAATATGAATAAACATTCTACACAGTTTATGTTTTTAATATCACCCATTCCACAACTGTATTTGTGATACACATATAGAGCTTCATCATGAAGATTTCGCAAGCAGCCTTTTAGAACAAACACATCATAGTTTAAACAATAGACTGTCAAACAGTTACAGTAAATGTTTGTGTAAGTAAAAACTGAACATCATCTATAATGAATCTATGTAAGATCTGAACACACACACACAGTCCTCTCACCCCAAGTTCCACCATCAGCAACAGTTTTTACATCTACAGTGACTGCAGGAAACATGCCGATGGTGATGGTGAAGGCAAAACACACAGAGAGAGCCATAACCCAGATCTGAAGAGAGAGAACATGATTCTTACATTTCATTAAGAAACGTGTAAAACAAGCCCTCCCAATGTTACGGGTTATTGGTTATGTCCCTCTATCAAGGTCACTTGAGGTCAAAGTTCAATAGTTCATGTGTTTGGGTTGTTTTTACCTTTTTAAAGATGCTCAGAACTGAAGGTGGTTGTTTGCTCTCCTCTGCAGCATTGACTTTCTGTCTGTTCTGATCTGCAGGAGAATCCAAACACAGTGAACTCAGACATCAACATCTTCATCATGTCCACACACACACAGGTCTGATCTGAGGTATGTGAGGGTCACCTTTCTTCAGTAAACCCATCTTGTTCTCTTCATCTTCAGCAGATTTCTTCAGCTTGTTCTGATAGTATTGAAAAAACTCCTGAGGGATGGACAGAACACACACAGATTCTCCAGCATTAAGACTTAACTTAGGTTGTCTTAAGTACAACCTAGAGGAGGTACTTCCTTCACCAACTAAAGAAGTTCAACCTGCCACAGGAGCTGCTCAAACAGTTCTACTCGGCCATCATCGAGTCTGTCTTGTGCTCATCCATAACTGTCTGGTATGTTTAGCAGCCAAATCAGACATCAGGAGACTACAATGGACAGTCAGGATGGCCGAGAGGATCATTGGTTCCCCCCTGCCAAACCTTCATGACCTCTATTCCTCCAGAGTGAGAAAAAGCTCTAAAATCACTTCAGACCCCACACATCCAGCGCACTCCCTCTCTGAACTGCTATCCTCTGGCCGGCACTACAGAGCACCAAGCACCAGAACTGCCAGACACAAGAACAGTTTTCCCTCAGGCTGTATTATATCTGAACATTTAAAGCTGTACAACACAACTGAATACTACTACACAACATCCTGAACTGTACACCTGTAAATAATATTCTAAATAACATATAAATATATCTGTGCAATAACCTCTCTGTACGTTCACAAAACTACTTCTGCTGCTGCACTTTACTGTATTATTTAACTGTATTGTCTTATTTTAATTCTGCACTGGAAGCTCTTGTTACCAAGACAAATTCCTTGTGTGTGTAAACATACTTGGCAATAAAGCTCATTCTAATATTTACATTTATGCATTTGGCAAATGCTTTTATCCAAAGTGATTTAGTGTATTTAAGCTATACAGTATATCTGTGTATGTTGCCTGAATTTCAAACCCACAGCCTTTTTGCTGCAAACACAATGCTCCAATTGAGCTACAGGAATATTAATCTTATTATGGAGGTGAAATGTGTTGGAATGTCTTTTAAATATTGATCTTATTCATTCATTTTCCAGATGCTCAGGTCTTACCAGTTTAGGAAGAGCAACATATGATGCGATTGCTACAGCTATAACAACACAAGCTGTGATGAAGTATCCAAACGCACTGTCCTTCAAAGCTGAACCACCTGAGAGAGAGAGACAGAGAGAGAGAGACAGAGACAAAGAGAGAAAAAGAGAGACAGAGACAGAGAGAGAGCAAGGTTTTATGAAACTTTTTTCCATGACTAAATTAAGTCACAATTAAATTTTTATTTAATTTGTTTTAAGTAAATGATGTTCAGACACTCACTGGTGATGGCACAGATCATTGCGAGGGCGGCGAAGGTCCCCGCGAGTCCCTGACCGCTCATGATGGGTGTTGTGTATGACACTGGTAAAACACCAGCCATTCCAAAAAGACTTCCCTGAAGAATCGCTCCAAATGCTGAGAACACACACAAACACACACACTCTGCATTACAGAACTCAACTCAATTTACCAGATCATATCAGTTCCTTTATGATCAACATCAAACAGCATTTACAACCTGTTCTAGTTTCAGAATTTGATGAAGGACCAACAATTTTTCTCTTTAAAAATATCCTGTTGTAAAATCTTTTAAAAAGTAAGTAAGCAAAGTAAACAGAATCCTGTTGATGTTTGATCTGAAATAAACATGTAAAGATGTTTTTGGTTTAGATTTAACGGAATAGATACCGTACGCATGTGTCTGTATTTATCATGAAAGTCTTACAGTTAATGCAGATGATTTTCATCATGGTGATGATGAAGAAGGGCAACGGTTCTACCTCCACTTTCACCAGAACCGCAGTCAACAGAAACAGAACCAGAATCGCCGTCAAACTGCCTGCGATCCTAAACTTCTGAGGAATTCTGCACAGATAGCAACAGATCACCACTCAGAGCAGTTAACATCTGATGTCAGCTGTGTATTAGTGATGTTAACCGGTGGAGATCTCACCTCTGGTGGAGAACTGAGTTAAGGCAGGTGAACACCAGCAGTGGCACCATAGCACACAATGTCATCACATTATTAAATTTAGCCTGTAAGACACTCCGCGTGTCTCCTTCAGTTTGACTGGCTGAGAAATTTCCTTTATTCTGAGCTTGAGGCTCTGCTAGACGACTGGTGAAATACTACAAGACAGAGAAACACAGATAAACAACACAATGTGAACAGCTATGTATTATTGTAGTCAGCAGTTAGACACATTATTTCTGTTCCGCTGTGAAAAAACAACTTCACATGGAATTGATGCAAAGTGGTTACCATGGTTGCAGTCATGAAGAAATTCCATGGTAACAGAGTTCCTAACCCCAACATAAAGAAAATCAACCAGACGCCATTATATCTGTCAAGAGAAGAGAAGAGAACAAAATGAAGAGAATAGAAGAGAAGAAAATGAGAAGAGAAGAGAAGAAAATGAAGAGAAGAGAACAAAATGAAGAGATGAAAAATTAGAAGAAAATGAAGAGAAGAAAAATGAGAAGAGAAGAGAACAAAATGAAGAGAATAGAAGAGAAGAAAATGAGAAGAGAAGAGAACAAAATGAGAACAAAATGAGGAGAAGAGAAAAGAAGAGACTGATTATTTATAGCTTAGCAAAGAATCTTCTTTTAAAAAAGTTGCTGTATGGTGTCTGGGTTTGTTTTTGAGACACCATTGATAGAAAATAAATGATACTTACAGTCGTTTTTTATGGAAATTTAAAGGCTAATACTACAGGTTGTAAATGCTGGCCAGCACACAGCTGATGTGTAAGCTTTAACTCAAGGCTGTGTGGCAGTATAGATTTAGCATTAGTTGTGTTGTGTTACAGAAAAAACACATTGCTGTTATCTGTCTATCTAGCGTCTGTCTGAGTCAGGCCAGCGGGTAGAGTCGAGCTGTGAGCTAGATAACCTTTAACTGATGTTCTGTGGGTTTACAACAAATGTTTAACTCACTTGTCTTTGGGCACCTCAGGGTCCATTTCTGTGGGAGTCAGAGCCTGGATTTCTAATGTTCAGAGGAGAGGAGGAGAGAGACATACAAAAGCATGTTAAAGTTTCAGTGACAAAAATATCAAGACAATAACAGAGTTGTGGTGCTAATATTAATAATACCATATCAGAGAACATACCAGTACATAGATTCAATGAAAGGCATAATTAAACTAATAAAAAAAGAATGATTAATAATCATGCAGTTATCAACATCATGCAAGAATGAGAAAACTGGTAGTAAAACTTTCCTGACAGTAATCATTTATATAGTCCACCTATTAGTTAAAGTTACACCACAACCATTTCACTTTAAAATGTAATTATATCAGGATGTCCACATCCTCAGTTACTGGATGTGAAGGCTGATGTTAAGAGAGTTTACAGTCACTGGTTAAACAGCATCAGTAACAGAAGTGCAGGTCAATACTCACTGCAGCTGCACACTAACGCACCACTAACACACTGTACTGCTTATATACAGGTGGGCGGGTCCTTTATCCGGCCCCGCCCTCTCATGCATATTGATGAGCGCGTGCTTATCTCGGCGGCTGCAGGTTTCTGCAGACGCAAAACTCGTGCACATAAACATGCGACACATAAATAATAATAATAAATAATAATAATAAAGCTGCTTGTGTCCAAGTGCGAATAATCAGTGATGAAAGCAAATATTAAACAAATATGCATACATGTTTCGTTTCTATCATCTATTTATTGTTATTATTTATTATTGTTATAACTTAACTTTCTAGTTTAGGTTAGTTACATTTACTAATGCAGAGGTAAAGTAGTTTACTAGTTTAAAAAAGTTAAAAGCACACGTCATACAAATATACATAAGTTGACTATGGACTTTAGGACTTTAGGACTATGTGCCAAAGATAAGCTGGTCCACACATGTGGTCACCCAGAATACATGTGTTTTGTTACGCGGGAATGATTTTTTGAAGTTTTAATTTGTAGAAGATGATTCAGTTGTTCTGGATTAATAAAATTGATTTGTATTGTATTGTAAAAAAACACAGGTGAAAAAATGTGTAGAAAAACACTATTGGAAAACGCTTGACGATTGAAACCTGTGAGCTATACACATGCTGAAGCACACAAAACTAATCATGAGACGTTCCTCACTTATGGGAACTGGCCCTTTCTCCACAGCTCATGAAAAGTACGAGGCTTTCAGAGTTCAGCTGAGGATTTTAGTGTAAAGGGTAATCATTTCACACCCCGCATGCCTTCTGTGGAATCCTCCTGGAGTTCTGCCTCCACTCACTGACACATCAGCATCTCAACCATCTGATGGGCCTGTCTGTACCAGGGAGGAACATTTCACAGAGATTCACAACCCAAAATCTCAACAACCTCTCCAACAGGCAAATTTGTCCGTGCTGGACCTCAGATATCACTTGCAAACTCTTGCTGCCAGGTGAAGAGAGCACATCCCACTGGCCAGCACATCCCATAAGTTATGCTGGACACAATCCAATGAAAGAATGATTGCCCACAAAAATTCTTACTGACAGGCAAGGTTAGGTAAGAGGTTAGGCTACACCCTAACACCTACAGATTCCTAACATATATATATAAATGTTAGGTAAGAGGTTAGGCTACACCCTAACACCTACAGATTCCTAACATATATATATATATAAATGTTAGGTAAGAGGTTAGGCTACACCCTAACACCTACAGATTCCTAACTATATATATATATATAAATGTTAGGTAAGAGGTTAGGCTACACCCGAACACCTACAGATTCCTAACATATATATATATATATAAATGTTAGGTAAGAGGTTAGGCTACACCCTAACACCTACAGATTCCTAACATATATATATAAATGTTAGGTAAGAGGTTAGGCTACACCCTAACACCTACAAATTCTATAGATAGATAGATAGATAGATAGATAGATAGATAGATAGATAGATAGATAGATAGATAGATAGATAGATAGATAGATAGATAGATAGATAGATACAGGGACTACAAATCCCATAAGCCCATTGCTCCAATCAGAAATGGCGGGACGAACTGGGAGTTTTGGTAAGAAAACATCGGTTAAGTGAGGAATCTGTCGCTCTTGTGTGATATCTGGAGGATGAAACAACACGTGTAATCTGATCTCATGAGTCTGATCTCATGTGCATCAGTTTGGTGGTTGCAGGTGAGTGACAATCGCTTTTATCAAGTGTCGTCTGATGTTATTGATGTTTTACTACAGTTTTGACTGTAGTAGAGCTCACAGTTACACAGATAAAAGAGTGAAGTGTGTCATGAAGAGCAGGAGTTCAACACTTAAGTGAACACAAGGAAAGATCACTTCATTTGTTCATGTGTGTTTGATTGAGGATGTAATTAAACTGCTGCCCTCTAGTGGTGCATGAATGCCTAACAATACAAACCACAACATGAGAGCAGGTATCCTGGAGTCAGTCTGTAAATGTGACCACAGGGGCAGGTTGTACTTCTGTTTTAGTATTATTTTAGTGTTTTCTGCTTTCTGCTTTGTCTGTTAGGTAACTGACAGAACTGGTTATATACCAGTTAAACTACATCGCAGCTTTTCTTTACGTTTAATCTGTTATTGACCCTGTTAAAGCACAGGTTTGCGCTGTCATGATGATGATGATGATGATGACAATGGTGATGTCAGAGCTGGTGTTATTGTCAGTGCTGAGGCTTATGTAACCAGCTTGTGTTCACACAGTAACAGCTCAATAACTTTCCTATAGTTAACATCTGTCGCTTTGTGTTCTCTGATTGTCTGCTGAAACTCATGACAGACTGAAACTTTTCATCTGAAGGCTCACATGAATGCTGTTAGCAGATGCTGTGTTGACATCAGAACAAACATTCACTGGAGATCTAAATAGTCATTACACCGTGTCAGTCACCATCCTAAATGATCAGATTCATTCCTGATGGAGAATTAATGAAGGAAGTGCATAATCTACTGTGTATTGTTTAAACCATCTCGAAAAGCTGTTGAGATTAGATTAGGAACTGGAACCCTGACAGTCTTCAAAGATGGAAAGACAATTAAAGTTCTGCACACACAAGTTTCTCTTAGGGTTTAGCATTTGTAATATAGGCATAGTTCAAAATCACGTAAAAATTAGACATTTGAAAATTGGTGTTAGGGTTATCTTAGGGTAAGTTAGGTTGGTGTTAGTTTCTTGAGTCATAGACAAGAACAGAAATGTAAAAACTTCACTCAATCTTCTTTGACTTCTAAAAGTATTTTTAACAAAAATCTCTGAGTGTCTTGATTGTATTTGATAGCAAAATATCAACGCCTCTCTACACAAATGAAGCAGCTGATAGCAGATGTGAACGAGTGTGTGAAATCTTTAGTGCTCATTCTGCAAAAACAACATCCAGATGAACCAGCTCACGGCTCGGGTCTATAAATAGAGGGTTTGTTGAGTGAGTCTGAGTTTAGGAAATGTGTAAGAGCAACAGAAGTTCTCAAACACAGGAGATGCTGAGTCAGTAATTGTGTTGTCAGCTGTTGAAACTCTGGAGGAGATGCTGTCAGACTTTATCTGCACCACAGCTGCATTGTTAAACCAGTAACAGTGTGTAAACAGCCCCAAAATAACACAAACCCTCTGAACTGAAGGTGGAAGTGAGCAAGTGAGTGAGTGAGATGATGGTGAATGAATGATGACAGATTTCACAGTATTTTTATAACAGCTGATATTCCAGAAATGTTTCTTTGTTTGTATTGTGAAGAAACTGACAGTTATGCTGACAATCTTTAATGGCCAAATCTGGTCTGATACCGTAGTGTTAACTAACAATAAATTATACTTAAATATTTAGTTATACTTAATTATACAGCATTTATTCATCTGAGTCAATGTTAATGTCAACACTTACTGATACGGTAATAAATCACAAGTTATTTAGAATGTTAAAACTAACATGAATGAATAAAGAACAACTGTAGTTGAATGAACTAGCATAAATAAAAGCTTAAAATGATTTTAAAATATATTGTTTATTGTTAATTTATGTTAGCAAATGTGTTAATTAACATTAACATATTGAACTTTGTTGTAAAGTGTTACCACAGTTGTTTTATGTTAAAGCAGCAGTAAATACACTGTGTCTGTCTGTCACAATCAACACAAACGACACTTATATGAGATCTGATTTTAGACTGAATTTTACCAAGAAATATCATTAGATCATATTTCACCCAGAAATCAAAAGAAACATTTTTGTTAACCAAACTAAATCAGAGTACCCAAACTTACCTTTAGCGTGAGCAGTTGAACTGTTTTATAAAGTCTTGTAGCTTTCTGAGTTCATGCAGGCAGGCGTCTGATCTCTACACGTTCACCGATCTCTCTACACATGCAGCGTATGCAGCTCTTTCACTCTTATATAATGTTTGTCTTCCTGCATGTCTGGATTTGTCACTCTCATGTCAAATGTTTGCAGCACTCTCAAGACCAAACAGCTAACATGAACTAAATTCATTATTTACTGTCTGACTAACATTGTCAAGTACTTTTAATCTTTATTGTAGAACTGCTGGCTTTAAAGAAAGGAAAGATTCACTTAAAAAGTAAAAAGCTAAAAATCAAATGAATAGAATTCACTGAGTGTTTCTGCCTGTGGGCTGTCACTGTTACTCAGCCCTGTTTGTTATTAGAATCGCGCATATTTTTCTAGATTTTATTGGTTAATGGTTGTTCAGTACCTGCTCTACTGTTAACTGGCACAATTTGGTGTGTGTCTGAGGCAGAAAACCTGAAACCTCCATCAGACAGTGTGTATTTAGCAGAAAACACTCATGACAGGTGCCTTAACTTACTAAATGTATACAGTAGCTTTCTGTATACCTGCCTTTCTTTCTTTCTACACAAAGCATTTTAAGCTAATTTAAGTTGCGCATAGATTGAAATTCAACCATCTAGAAAAACAAAACAACTGCATAAATATAACCTTTATAAATAATAAGAATTAAAATACTTAATGCATATTGTGTTGCTTTTCTTGTAATCTAATACTTGTCTGTTTATTGTTGTCAAACACAGAAATTAAACAGTTCTGAATATCAGTTATCCAAAATATTTAATGTAGTTTATATAAAAATAACTGTCAAACAGTATATCAGTCTTGACCATAAATGCCCAGAATATCACTTATTCCTAGTTTATTCACAATCAAGCATCAGTGGTGAACATTAGTGTCAGTGTACAGCAGTAGAGAAGCAGAGAGTCTGACCTGAGACAGCTGTGTGTCTGTTCTGTGACTCTGAAGAAGTTCAGATCTTCAGCAGTGAGTGAACACTGACCAGCATGAGTCTCATTATGTTTGTGAACGCTCTCTTATCAGAGAGGATGTCCTGCTCTCTCAGACACAACACACAGACTGACCAGAACTGTGCTCAATGATTACAAATATCATTTAGCGCTTATCACATTATCAGATACAATTTATCAACACAGTACTTTCTCGTAAGTGTAATTAATTGCTGTATTAAAAGTGTTTTTTACTCATTACGCAGCAGTTCATATACGGATTATATATATATATATATATATATATATATATATATATATATATATTACAGATTATAACAGATTATTTACTCTGATATTCAGCTATTCAGCTTTGGCCAGTGAGTTTATTTGATTATATTTTAAATTTGCTATGTTTTTCAATTTAAAATGAACAGTTTTATATGTGCATACATACTGTTTGTGTAGCTGTGCGGTTGCTAACTCTTCTTGGTTTTTGCAAGGGTGTTGCTGGTGGTTGTTAGGGTATTGTTGGTGGTCATTGGGGAGTGTCTTATAGGCCAGAGTAACAAGACTGTGTCTCCAAAAATCTTGATGTTTTGGTCTGTTTATGAGTCTCAGATTCAGTGTAAATGTAAGTGATTATTTTGCACTTTTTATCATTCAGCAAGTTAAACTCATCTGATTTTAACGGCAAGAAATCTCTCCTCTGCAATCAACTTAATTTAAACTAACATTTAGTCATATATGACTTATGATATATTAATGGCAAATAACATTTAAAGCAGTGTAATGTGATTATAAGACTGTTCTAGGTTCAGTTTTACTGTTTATGATCCTTCAAAATACAGTCATTAAAATTCTCCACTCAGTGTTAGCAATTTTTTTTTCTGAATGTCACACATTAAACTCTTCTCACTGTGAGATGTTCCACAAACCAAAATAAAAGTTACAAGAGATTTTACTAAATGTTTTCTTCAGGGGAAACAGCACTAATAATGTGTGGATAAAGGGAAAATAAATCTCTTAAAATTAACTCGGGTTTGGCTTGTGTTGGCAACATAATCCATCTACACAAAAAAACAAACCTCGCCCATCTCTGAAAGCTGAGAAACACTCAGTTCCTCTGATTACTCACAGATGAGGAAGTCATCATGAACAAATGTCTTAACTTCTGGTAATCTGTTTCAGTAATGTATCGGGAAAGACATTTTAAAAATATCACTTTAAATTGTCTCCACACTGGTGGTGGAAGGGCATGTCACTGCATTGCATTGTGGGATACAGCGTGCTATTGCTGCATTCTGCACATTTCAGAACATGCTAAGATTAATAAACATTAGCTTATTTGAGTAATAAATAATCATAACCATACTGCACAGTATACATGCTATGTGCTTCAGATGTGTTGTGCTCTGAATATCAGGTGATGGTCGCCTTCTGCTGGTGAGATGCTGATACTGACTGAAGCGCCTCACTGTTCAGATGAAGCAGCCAGACTGCAGAACTAAACATTTCAAACAGTTACAGGGTGGATCAGAATCAGATCATATTGGGATTATTATATGTGGTGTGTAGTAATTTCTCAAAATTGTTTGCCTTCTTCCCACTGCTGTCTCCTCATTTGTTTTGAAGGTTATGGTTATATCACAGAGAGTAAGATTAGAACTAACCAGCAGAAATAACAGTGATACACAACATAATTTTACAAACTATTTTTATTGTTTGAATTTCAGTTATCAAGATTGATTTGCAGTTAAAATAGAGTTATGTTGACGCAACTACATTAACTGTGAATCTCAGCAAAAAATGTGTGTTTTATATGTATCCAAGTGCTTTGTTTGGTTACAATTGAGTTGTGTTAGTGTTTTACATCTGTCTGAGCTCAGGAAAGATGTGTAAGCGTGATTATATGATGTCAGAGAGTTCGAAGCAGTGCTGTCCATGACCTGCAGGTGAAAAAAACAACAGAAAACACCTGATTTCATGCAGCTGAGCTTATAACAACATGTTAATTGAAAGAGATGTGCTAGAGGAATCTGATTATAGTGTCATCCTGACAGTCAAGTGCACTTACAGGTAAAGAGAACAGGAAGTGTGTGATGATGAGTCTGATCACCTGCAGGAGAGATCACATCATTACTGAATCAGACAATACAAGACAAACTGTGAGTGATGCTGGTGTGTGTTCATCATGTTCTGAGTGGTTTTTAACAAGTTGCCATGTGGTTGCTAGGGTAGTTTGAGTGTTGCAGTCGGTTGATAAGCAGTTTCTAGGCTGTTTTGGGCAGTTTCCCTCTCCACATCTCTGTATGATATTCTTCTGTGATCTGTTATGCAGCTGTAAATGTTTTAGTGAGGTGTTGTCTGTAAGTCTGACACTCAGAAAAGCAATAGCACAGCTTTAGTTCAGGTTAGGTGTCACATTAATGAGTGTGAGCAGAAATCATTTAGCTGCTTGCCTCCGTTTCCCTGCTAACACTGAGTTCAGGTATTTCTTGGCCGCCATCTGTTTGCGGTATCGGCTGTAGTTGTCTGTGAAGACGGCATCTGAGTGACGTTTGACGGGCATCTGCTCCACACCCAGTTCATCACTGCCACACACAGACAGGAAATGACCTCACGTTCTGTTTATTCAGCCTCTGCTCTGATTAAAAGCTTAATTCAATCAGCGTCATAACAGATACTACATGAGCTTGTGATGTTCAGCACATTCACAGCACAGGGTTATTAAAACATCAGCACTAATGTATGTCATTCTGAAAATCATTTCTTCATTTTTCTTTTAATTTAGGTAAATAGCTTTTGTGACTTTTCACTCTGTGAATGTGAATGTAAATGTCACCTGACTCTCTTGGCCAGTAAGGACTCGAGGTATTCTTTAGCAGAGAGTTGACTGAGCAGTTTACTGTATCCACTCGTGAACAGTCCGTCAGCGTGTCTTGATGGTCTGAAATAAATTTATAACCCCTATGGTAAATTTGCAGGATTTGTTTTCTGTACAAAACATATTTTCATCACATTTAGTCTTGGAATACATGAATACTTGCTTAAAAATAAGTGTATAATTTCTGATGGAGGTGTAGCTGTAGCAGAAACACACTGAATGTTATAGCCGTGTTTCTGTACCTCTCAACTGTGTTTGCGATTTCATACAAGAGTTTATATGTCTCTAAATCCTGTAGTGATGGATCTCTTGTCCAATCATTTTCCTCATCTTCATCAAGACTGTCTGATCTAAAGAGAATTAATAATGCAAAATATTACAGAAATTATGAATCAGGACTAAGAACTACACAAATGAACATATAAACTATATAAATAACGTTATAAATAAATACAAATGTTCAAATGAAGCACTGCAATGATTAGTTCTTTAAAAACTTGTTTCCAGAAAGTTTGACAGTTTAAAAATTGTACATTTTAACCAATTGTACACCATAAACCACAGAAAAGGTCATTTGGGTACACCTAGTTCCACATTTAAATATTAATGCAAAACTTTTAAAGGAATATCAAAATTCAAAGATGAAAAATTAGTTAATTTTTAGCCATTTCTTAATACCCATGTTAGCATAAAGGACAGTTGTGTTATGTGCTTCATCTCTCACCTGATGTCAGGATATGCAGAGATCGCAGGTAATGCGAGAGTCCTACAGCAGAAAACACTGCAGATGGTGATCAGGAGAAGCATTTGAGCACAGCTGAGTGAAGACATGCCTGTCTGCAGATCAGACACAGAGTTCATGCTCACATTCAGTTCTGGATGACACCATCAAGAATGGTTAATAAAGTCAGGCTATATAATTTAGTATAATTTTCTTATGTTTTATTTGCTTGAACTGGTCACTGTATCCTTTAAATTTTGCATCTATTAAAAACAATTTTTTAGCTTATTTAAATTTTCTTTTAATCTTAAAGATACAAACATATACAACGAGTTTGTAAAAAATAAGAAGCATTTTGTTTCAAATATTTTTAGATAAAGTATTTATATTGACATTTGATTTAAATGTATATAAGAATACAAACGACATAAGAATATTAGTTATTAAACTCACTGACTGTGCAGATGTTTCTTGGTCACTCCTGTACAAATGAAGAACGCTGTGGTTTCCTGCAGCTCGACTCTCGATCTCTGCACTGTCTCGATCCCTCTTGTTCTCTCTCTCCTGAACTTCAGGCTTTTATTCACCTGATTATTCACGTTGCTGAAGTCTCTCATCGTCTGTTCTGCGTCATGAACCCGACCGGACGCCAGCGCTCGGTCACCTGCTGGTCAAACTACAATCAGCTTTCATGTGTGGTTGAGAATCAAGCTGAATCACTTGAGCTGAACTCTTGTCTTAGTTTTAGATTCTGTTATTAGTGCAAGATAATACGTAGTAATGTTTTATGAATAATTTCAACTGTAATGTTGGTATATTGGTGTCTGTTTTGTATAATCTGTTCTTCAAAAGTCACCAGGACCATGGAGGTAATCTTGTTTTATTACTAAACTTCAGTGTGAAGTCAGTGGTGCTGTCTCTTCATCTGCAGAGCTTCTAACCTCTAGTAAACATTCTGCTTATACACATTTGAGGAGACTTTTATTTATGTTTTGTTTAAAACAGCAGATGAATTTTCAGCATCTGATGTGTTTTCAGCATCTGATGTGTCTGAGAGCACTAAAAATATTCAATAAGAAAATAATAAAAACAGACATTTTACACCTGCTACACGTAGAAACGTTATCTTTCACTCGGGTATATTTTTGGTTGGATATGTTTTGAGCAAAGTTTCACACAGTTTCTTGAGTACAGTCCTCTACACGTGAAGGACAGGTATGGATGTTTAAACCAGGATTCCAGGAAATGTCTGTGTTTCAGAGCTGAGGGAATCTTCATTAGATTGGGCAGTATGACGTGAAGGGAATGTATCACGGTCATTACAGAATCATCAGTCAATCATATTACAGAATTCTGCAGGTCTGCTAATCTAATATCACAGCACAATATTTCTGCACACACACTGTATTCAGCTCAGTGTACAGTACAACACTTCACTCATTCCACACAGAAATATGGACGCTGAGAGCATAAACTATATCAAATAAACATCATGTTTGTAACAACAGTATAAGAGACGGACTGATAAATACATGAACTACAGTTTTGTGTTTTGTGAAGAAAATCTGACGTGTTGTGGTTGGTTGCCAGGGTGTTGCTATGTGGTTACTAGGATGTCCTAAAAAATCAGTTTGTTGCTATGTGGTTGCCAGGGTGCATAGAGTGATATTAAGTATTACCATAGAGTGGTTGCTAGGTAGTTTTTTTTACTTTAAGTCAAAAAAGCTAATCTCAATGTAAAAGTATATGAGACTTGTTTTGTCTTTATTTGACTAATAAAAGCTAAATTGTGAAAATCATGAAAATAATAGTGACTTCTGTCAGCTGATTTTGTGTTGTTTTGTGAACGTTTAAAACGCTGGGTTGTGGTGTTGTGATAGACTCTTTGCAGGTGTTGAGATGTTTTCATCAGTGTGTTACTCATGTCTTTGGATTCCTGTGGCACACACACACACACACACACACACATATGCAGTGACGGTGGGCTGTGAGTTTGTAATGGCTCTCTGAGGGCCTCATTTCCTGCAGCTGTATCTGAGGGACAGTCAGACCAGATCTCTGCATTACAGCAGTAGACAAACCAGAGACTGAATTAGCCGCTAATGAAGAAACCTCTTCTGATGAGCCGAGTCTGTTTTTGTCAAAATAACATGATGTCCTAAAGCTGGAGTCACAGACTGATGAACTGTATGAAACTTCTGAATAGTTCTTCTGGGTTTTAGACAGCTCAGCTCAAAAGCTTCTTCTGATTATTAAGATCTTATTATTACCTCTCTCACTTGCTGCATGTTGCATTATTCCATGACGTCATGACAAACACTGAATGAAATGTAATCTTTGAAGGATGTATAATTGTACCATATTATATGATTATGGAAGGTTCTGAAAATTAGCATATAAAAAAGACTGAATGAAGATAAATAAAAAGAAGAAAACAGCTGTGAAAAGGGCAGTTCTTCTGACATATGAATCTGTTCTGCTGTCTGAAACAGTGGATTATTTCTCTGTAGGACCCGTAATCGCTGTACAATAACTGCTGACAGTGACGGATGAGATACAAACCTGAGAAAACATTTCAGCTCAGATTTGTTTTTCAGTGTGTTTGCACTCCTCAGAAGATGCTGGAGGTCTTTCTCTCTGTGTAAAACCTCAGTGTGATGCCTCAGGATGATGTTCATTGATGAATCAGACCTGTGATCTGCATTAGAGGAACACGCAGTGATTATAGATGGCTGTCCACCTGTGAGAACCCTCAGTAGACAGCGTTTTCAGACAATTTTTAGTTTCCCATGTGTGGAGAGTGTTAAATATTGATTGTATGCCGTACAGGGTCTCAGTAGTAGACCTAAATATATATTACGTATGTAATATAACCCTTAACAGACTATAGAATGAATGTATGTTTTAGTGTTTTTTTACATTTAGATTTTTTCTTTATATTGTGGATGTGTTTTCCCCATTGCATTGTTAATTATTCTATATTAACTGGATTAGGTGACAGCTGGAGTGATGTCTGTGGGATATGAGCATTCTTCTACATTTCCTGATTGTCTTGTTGTGGACAGACAGCAGTTTCAGGAAGTGCTGCTCATGTAGGGATCATCTCCTGCTGTCCACTTCAACACTCTGCAGTCATTAGACTTCATTAGATTTCAGAAGTGAGACACACCACAGAAACACAAGCAGTGCCGTGTAGCATCGCTGCTGTTTGTTCAGATGTTTCTGCAGTATGTTGTATGTATACTGTGTACACAACTGTTTAGGCAGAATGCACTGCGTAAAATATTTTCTTCAGCGGTTTTAATTGTTTAGTTTTTAGTTGGGAATAAATAGGAATCAACATCAGTGGCAGTTTTCAGATAAAAAACATCACATTATTTCTTCTGACTTCTGTGTAAATAACCTTTTTACTGTATGATAAATAGATTCTGGACTGTGAATTAAAACTCACTACACAGTGAGATCCTATAGAAACAGTCACACTGTAAACAGCTGAAAGTTTAAGTGTTTAGTAGCACATTCTGGTTTAAAACTGGTCAGAAAGCAGCAGTGATTTTCACTCCTGGAGACCCTCAGCTCTGCACATTTGAGATGCTTTCTGTATTTAACACACCTGAGTCAGATCATCATTAGGAGACACGAATTTACATCAACAAAATTTGCAACAAAATATTTAGTTTGATGCACAACCTTTGACATCAACAAGAAAATAAATGGGGAAGCGATTTTCTCCCTTTGAATGTTGGCTTTTCTAGCTGTCATATTTCATGTTTAAATGACTGCTGACTGCGACACTGTCAGAACCTGTAACCTGTTTTTGGCTCATGGCCCATCAGTTGATAATCGCTGCTTTAAATCACATTTTTCCAGAGATTGTTGGATTCACTAGCGCCAACTAGTGGTAAACATTAGCAATAGATTATTTTTGGAAAGAATGAAGTCAGTTCTTATCACTTCTGAAGTTTTTAATGTTAGTGTTAAACATATTCACATTGTGAGATTTAATGACATAGTGTAGTGTAATAGTGAGTTTAAAAAGTGAGTCATAGTATTTATTAAAAAACAAAACATCAAAATGGTCAATATTCATGGTTAGCTGCCCGTGTAAGTGACTGTATTTCCCTTCAAAATCTTCTGGTTTATTGGCAGTGAAGGTCATACTTCAGCAGAGCTGCTAGTTTAGTTCCAGCTAGTTTTGTGTGGTAGAGTTCGTCCATCTCTTTGCTCTGAGTGTCGGTAAAATGATTTTTCCAGTCGCCCACCTCACCTAAAAAATAGCAGTAGATCTCTTTTATATCTCAACTCTGTCTCATTTGTTCCTTTGTCAAAGGAATTTTTGACAAAGTTGCAGTCGAGTCTGATAATTCCCATCCTTCAACAAGCTGTTCATCTACTGATGTGTGTGATCATGTTTGATCTGACACATGAAACCATCTTTTACCTTTTCTGAAGAAGATGGAGCCCAAGTTTCCGTGAGACTTCTGTGAGTTCTCCAGCATTGCACTGAAGGTGCTTTCTTCAGTGATGCTCTTGACCTGTTCTTCCGTCAGCGGGAAGCTGAAGAACTCCGAGATTTTCTTCACTCCATCTGATAAATTCTGTGTGAACAGTCAGATGTTGAGACAGTGAGATTGGAGATAAGAAAGACAGCACAAAATTCTTTCAGTTTTGGAGATCAAAAGCCAATGAACAATTTATACTTAATTTCAGACTATAAAGGGAAAGTTCGTAAACTTTGACGTTGGCTTGAACAAGCTTCACCTGAAGTTTTAAAGATGTTTTAAAAGACCTGAAGTCTCACAGGTGTTTTGATCTTATATTCTGTGAATGCTGCATTGTATGTTTTACTGCATTGTATGAGTTTACATTTAGACACTTTGTAAAAGCATGTTTGCATGATAACAGCGTGTTGTTTGCATGTAGTCTGTCACCTGTTTGAGGTCCTCATATGTCACAATCATGATGTTTGGATCGTCCAGTCGTTTGTCCCAGGCCAGTGCGTGATCGAAGTAAGACCCCCAGGGAACTGCAGAACACAAACACATGAGACTGTCGACCTCTCCACAGTTTTCTCCACAGTTTTCTCACTTTTAACAGTTTGACTGTTCTCTGACCTTCTCCAGCCATGAACTCAGAGTAGAACTTGTCCCATGGTTCAGCGCTGGGCAGAACTGGGTTTTTGTTCATGAAGTGGAAGTAAGAGACAAGCGTGTCTTTTGGGTTTCTGAACACAACCAGAATCTGGAATCATAAAATCATGAAAGAAGAACATGATAAAATAATGCCAGAATACACTGACTCGATCCATCTCAAAGAGCTTGAACTCAAAACGTGACATTTGACATTTATAGACTGTGTAAGATCAATTACTTCTGTAACGTTATCATACAACTACATTTGACCCTGTGAAATTTAATCAGGAGCAAAAGCACATACTGTGTTTCATTGTCTTCCTCTGTGTTTTATTATGTATGACTGAATATTATCAGCTACACTGTTCTTCAGACCTGTTTCTCCAGCCGTAATGTAAATGAAGTTTCTCTTTAAATGTTAATGAAAGGTTGTGATCTTCTGTTTTCTTGTTGATGTTGATAAGTGTGATCAGGTGAATGGAGGGTGATTCTCTCTGTCTTTCTGAATGCTAATTACAGTCACAGACACTTTTAATCAGAGCTGATTCTTAAAGTCTCTGTCTTTCTTACGGTAATTGAATCATTTTCAGGTGTTATGCATATGAGCCGCATGTGTCAGTGTCTCTGTGATTATTAAGCCGTTCTGAGAGATGAGCTTGCAGTGGAATCTGTTTAGAGGCAGTCTGTCATTGCTCACATATGCTAAAAGGTTTTTGATTGGTGAGCTTCTAAACATGCTTGAAGATTTCAAGGTCAGTCTTATAAACCCTCTTGAAGATCAAAGATGAATGCAGAAGATAGTTTCAGTTTATCCACATTTTAAGCGGCACTGTACTGTACTTTCTTACTGTACTGTAAGAATGTGTTTGTCATTACTGTAGGTGTGGTGTGTTATATGTGTGACCTTTGTAACGCTGTGTGAAGTGCTCTCATTTTGTTGACCTTTGGTTTGTTGGTGAAAAAAGAGGCAGGCATGTTGTCAGGGTGAAGGTGAGATCCCAGAAGTCTTTGTGGAGGCAATTCTGACAGTTTCTGCAAGACAAACTCAGTGTTACACGAGCTCTGAATCTACAGCGTTACAGTGGGTTTGTGTGAGTCTCAGTGAAGGTAGTGGAGGGATTGTTGGATTTGTTTATGACCTCTTGAACGTCTGGAGGTAGAAACTCAATCAGAGGAGGTATTTCGGACAGCGCCTCATTTTTCCCAGTAGAGGCATTCATGATTTTACGCAAGACAGCGACCATCCAGTTAAACCCTGTTTCAGAGAAAATGTACAGGAGAAAAAAAAGAAAAAACCTCAGTACAGAGTAAAGCTATTCTTCTGTAATGAGTAAAGCTATTCTTCTTTAAACTGTCACTTATAAGTGTGTACTGGTTCTGTGTGCATGTTTGTGTATTAACTGAGATTTACAGAACTGCTTCATTTCTCTCTTTGCAGTGTTACATGGGACTTCTCCAGTGTTGCATAAGTTCTGCTGACATGAAGCAGAACTCACTGATTATATAAGATTGTGAAGAACATCTGTGTGGTGCAAAGCATCAGGTTATGTGAGGTTGTTTAAACAGTAAATGTTTACTGCAGCACTTATGACTTTAAGTGTTGTAAAACTTAACAGTCATGTTATCATCTAGCTCCTCTAACAGACTTATGAACTTCTGTACAACTTCTGAGATCTGAACAGATTTGCAAAACAAAAAAAATACAGATAACTTACAACTACACTTTACTCACCACATTTAGGATAAGCAACCAGAATGACATCATCTGCCCTGGCTTCCAGATCTTTTAACTTGTCCAGCGTCTCTGGAGGGCTCAGGATAGTGGAGTACAGAACTCCATCTCGCTTATACAGTTTGTCCTCATCTTTTGTCCTGGTCGCTTGCTCCATTCTGGCCTTCATCATGTTAAACGGTGATGTCTGACTCATGCTGGCAGCAGGCTGTAGACCTGGTGAACACTGGTGAACACTGTGAAGTTTCTCAGAAGAGTTTTTATGCAGTAAAGCAGGAAGAAGAATTCCACAGCAGAGAAACCCCTCCCACATACGAGGAGCTCGCGTGAGAACGTTTCATTTCCGCTTTGTGAGGGGCCCCATTCAACACAAGAGCTCAGGCACGTCAGCTGGAGAGATTATTGTGTGTGTGTGTGTGTGAGACAGACACACACAGCATTACTGTGTTGCTGGTTTTCTTGAAAAGCTGGTTTTGGCAGGGAGGAAAGGTCATGTTTATTTGTAGGCAGTTCATGTAGCAGAGATGTTGAATGGACACTAGGCTGAAGGTGAAGTGAACAGACGCTAGTAAAATGTTTCTCTTGATCTAAAAACAGCCCTTTCTATATACTGTACTACAAACTACTAACATAAATTCTATTGCTGCTTGTAGTGATGCTTCTGTAAAACAATAACTGTGTCATTATATATTTTCTCAATTTTTTGTTATAAACTTTCTTAGCAGGGCCGCTTGCTACTTTCTGTCTTAGGAACTTTAAGGTGATTTACTGTTTCCTGAACAGCAACAAAAAACATGTCCGCCCCAAATTGTCACAATCTCATTATCTGGACATTTCACTAGTGCTAGAGTTCTCATCGCTCTCAATGAATTATTATTACTGATTATGGTTGCAAACTCTGATGAATAAAAGAAAGTGTTGTGAGATTGTTTGCAGGATTATTTTATCAGTTTGTCCTTTTTAGTCATTTAAACAGAAGCTTTATTTTATTCAAAGCCGTTTCCTTCAGTAAGCTTCTACAGGGAAAGTTTCCATGATTCAGTCAAAAGTTACAGTATGTTTCTCAGTATGTGTAAAGTAACGGTGCCATGCACAAGTTTGACTCCCTGTCAGATTATGACTCCTCTTTCTCCAGGATGGATGGGTTTAGGTTAGAATCAGTGGTGTTTGTATATTTCTACAGTTAGTGGTGTTATTTTGGACAAAGTTAAATGTATTGCATGGTATATTCTATATAATATCATACAATATATGCTGGATTAATACAGAATACTTTGTTCTTTGTTGAATATTTTTCTCATCATTATTGCTGAAGGTTCATATGACAGTGAGAGACTGAAAAACGCTTCAGTTACTGAGAGGATTTAACATCTCAGATTTAACTGTTCTGCATGCTAGAACCAGGATATGGTTAATAGTTATAAGATTTTGGCTAGTAAAACATTAAGTTTTCAAACCAGAGAAGCTGTGATTCACAGACTGATTTATGAATTACCATTGTGCCCTTGGGCAGCTCATTTATTATAATTTATCATGATAACACCAGAGCGGAGTGTGTTTCCTGCTGTTTAAACGTGACATAGCAGTTTTAGTGTGAGTGCTGGGCAGGGCTGCTGCTGGGCTTGTCTGTGTTATGTGCAATGATTCTCAGATATGATTGTGTTTGTTTATGATTGTTACATGGTTACATGGTAAAGAAGTGTTATTACAGGTTAAAGTGTACAGTGTAGCTGACAGTCTTCGTTGTTATTGTTTTTCATTGTTATTTATTATTAATATGTTTCATTGAATTGAAAATTAAGCTGCTGAAAATCTGCTGTGTGCAAGCAGGCAGCATCCACTAGATGTCAGTGTTTTCTGTCCTATTTGGTGTTGGATTCATATGGCAAGAATCATTTTAAAGAAGAGACATTTAATGTATTTTTTCAGAACCAACACCTGATCAATAACAGTTATTGCTGGAACAGTTTCTGAGGTCTGTGTCATGCAAGCCTCAAATTTAGCACTTATTGCCACATTGCTGGTGTGGTGCGGGCAGTTGTCAGGGATTTGTTATGCATCAGATTCCATTAGTTTATTAAATAGAATAATTATAAAGTTTTTTGTGTTTCAGTAAGTAGATTAGCCAGACTTTTACCATATGATCAATGCTTCCTCCAGGTGAAATGTTTTATATGGCCTTGACCTTACGTAAAACTTTCTGTAATGCAGCATGTCTATACATCAGGAGAATAAGATGCATTCATGCAGGCATGCACTGAGTTTAATCCCTTCTGTGGGAATTATCAGGGTATTTTCCATCTGCTGAAGCTGGGAGAAGCAGCACTAGCCTATCAGTTAAGCAGCTTTGAGACACAAACTAACTATCCATCTGCTGCAGGGCCGGACCACTGAAGAACAGTATAAACTCAGATTATTGAGTAAAATATGTTAATGAAGTTTCCTGTATTTCACTTAACTCTGATCTCATGGTGGGAGACTCCAGCTGAATCTGACTGAAGTTTTGTTGATATCTTGACTGTATGTAGAGTAAAGGTTATGTGATGGGTTTGATTGGGACCACTGCTTCTGGATCAGTTTACAATCACACATTCTTCATCTCTTATTTATATGTGTTCTTTACAAGTGTGTATAGTTGTTCTGATGTTAAAAAAGTGTCTCATGTTCCAGTTTAACACATAGAGTTAACTGTAGTTGACCACTGTTAGATTATGATTAGCCACTGAATCACGTGGGGAACTTTGGCTGGTTAGCCGAATATCAGTGGATTAACTAGCCTGGATGATTTCTATCTGTCATTTTCTCCACCTCTGAAATGATTTTTCTGCTGATGTAATCAGGGCCACAGGGAAATATAACATTAACCAACAACATTTCACCATCCAATCAAAACTCGATGGATAAAATTCAATGTTATTTCCTCTTATTTTCAAAAGAATATAAAAATGTAGTTTAGCAAACAGTAGATGTGGACACTATCAAAGTGACCTCCTTATCCTCATGTGAATTTAGTTTTTAATGACTGTACTGCAGTGACAGCCTGTATACATCAGAAAGTCTCTGTAATTCCTCATATACGTGCTTTCAGCCAGCCAGTATTATATTCTAATGCATTTTTGGGCTGCACGTGTGTGTGTTATTTTTAGCAGCGATTACAGAACTCTCATGCATGACATGTTTTCCAACAGTAAACAGAATTCTGCTCAGATTAAATGCGTCTCAATCGTACTGAATGAAGCAGGACAGAGTTATTGCGTAATGTTGAACAGGCTTTCTGTCTGCTTTACTAATTTTGTATTTCTGCATATTATTTTTGCGCAGATCTGAAGTGATGGTTTTTGTGAACTTTTGATTTGTTTCTGATGTTCAGTGATCATGGCTGATTTCTTTTTCGATGACTTTTGTTCTGCAGTGATTTTTTTTGGTCACTGAAATGATCTATTGGTGGTATGACAGGAGCTTAACATGCATTTTTTAATGGTGGTTTAATGTCGTAACTGTGTGTGTTGATAGACACAAAGACACTTTATTTGCACTTTGTATGTGTCTGTGTGTGTCTGTGTGTGTGTGTGTGTGTGTGTGTGTATGCTTCTGTGTGTATGTGTCTGTCTTTGTGTATTTGTCTGAGTGTGTGTGTGTGTATGTGTCTGTGTGTGTGTGTGTATTTGTCTGTGTGTGTGTGTATTTTTCTGTGTGTGTGTATTTGTCTGTGTGTGTGTGTGTGTGTGTGTGTGTGCTGGAGGTAAAATTCAAAGGTCATATAATCGTGTTTTTCTGAGGTGAATGTCAGCAGGTTATTTCTCTGAGCTTGTTTGTCTTTCTGAATCTCTCACAGCAAACATATGTTTTCTAACCAGTATCTGTGTTGTGTTTTAGTAGAAATATATTTAAACATCTTAAAAACATTCTCAGCCTGTCCTGAGAACAAGAGAGTATGAGCTCATAGAGAAGAAGATCTGACCTTTCAGAGACATGAATTCACTGTTAACATTGCTTCTGTGGCTACAAACAGAAATTGCCTCGCTAGCTGCATGTGAAATTACATATTTACATTCTTTAAGGAAAATGCTTGACTTGTAAAGATGATGTGATGCAGGGTCTTGTTGCTAGGGTATTGTGGGTTGTTGCTAGGGCGTTGCAGATTGATGCAAGGTGTTGCTGGTTGTTTCTAGGCTGTTATAGCTGTGTGATTTGAGGATCATTTAAGTATGTATTACAAACTCTGCAGGACGAGTTACACACCAAAGTTTACCACTGAGAGTTAACGTCCTTTTGCATGAGATTACCTGAACTAACTTCATTTCAAATCATACCTGTGAAGATCGGTATCTCATAACAGGACATGGCAGGACTTGCGATATTTTGTGTGGCCGTCATCTGTTCCTCTTAGTGTTAAGAAATGTGGAGGAGTCAGCTGCTGCATGCGACTGGATGCTGTAGGAGTGTGTGACGTCACCCACAGGCGGTACATGGTGTTCCAGGAGAGTGTCCTATATACACCAGCGGGAAAGAGAGAGAGAGAGGGCAGAGAGAGAATAAACGCGTTATGTGTGTTGTCCCCAGACCTACTCGTGTATGTGCTTACTAGATCAGCATCAGGCCGCAGCCTGTTCGCAACACTGCGGGAAACTTAAAAGAGAAGATCTCCCTCCACCAATTCTACAACACCCACCAGTGAGTGAGGGTTTTTAGAGGGTGTCCTCCTGTGACCTCTGGCCCAGACTGGTGTTATATAATGTCTGGTGGGCCTGTCCTGAGAGTCGCGCATGTGTTTTTAGGTTGCTGGTTTCGGTTGAGTGATATGTTTGGACAGAGCAGCTTTTAGCCCTTCGTGATGAGACCGCGGGAAGCGATTAAAACACAGCAGAGGTTCTGTTCATGTGTGATCTTACCTATAATTCAACATCTCACACTGAAAGCAAAGTTCACCATCAACACAGAAATATTTCAGAGAAACACAAACCATAGCACATCAGCGATGTCTCACTGACAGCTCAATTGTTTCTCCTACACAGAAGCTTTTGCTTGACAGAAATGGATCCTGGAAATCTCACGTATTTCTCAAGCTGAGATAAACCAAGTCAGAAATTTCACAGTACTTTCCACAGTATAACATTATGCTCTTACAATTGCCTCGTTTGTTTTCACATTTCAGGCAAAGTTTAAAAGTCACCTGACCTTTATTACTGGACCTCAGGGAAAAACATGAAAATGAATAAAAATGCCTTAGGATTTGTTTAAGGTGCATGAAATATGAAAATGTTTATGAAAACTCTTCCTATTTATCATAATATCTGTATTACCCATGCGGAGGGGACAGCAGACTGCTCATGTATCTCTCTGTCTCTCTCTCTGTATCTTCTCATCTCCTCTTCTCATACTGTTTGTTTTCTTAGGACCCTCGTGATAAACACGCTCTATTTAGAAACAAACACAGTCGCTGTTTCCACCCCGTCTGTTCTGCTCTGTTGTCCGTGTGTGTATGAGTGTGTGTGCATGAATAAAACATGGCAGATTTGTGTGTGTTGGTGCCTAGAGACAGCGTTCTGTTCTCCTCAGTCTACTGTCGTCTGTAGAGTTTGTACAGCTGTGTTCAGCCATGTGAAAGGAGGTCAAACGCCTGGACACACAGACACACACAGACACACACACCTCCACCCTCCCCTGCATGTGACTGTTTGTGTGTGTGTGACCTGATCCTCATGAATGTGCAGTGAAATAACATTACACACATGAACATGAGTGAAGTGTGTATCAGCTTGTGAAGTGGTGGGTTTGTGTGTAATTGCATTGCTTCATTTATAAAACATGAACATTTTACATCTGGCATGTAAAAACATTTTATTTGGCATGTTTATTGGTGTTTGTGAGGCAGGCATATGTAGAGTTAGTGATTTAAATAAACCAATATTAAACTGAGGAGCAGAACATCCTCACCAGCTGTGATGTGGAGCAAACGGCAACAAACAGAACATCTTAGCAACTCCCTGGCAACTCCCTTACTCCCTCACACTCTCCCTCTCTCCCCTCTCTCTCTCTCTCTCTCTCTGTGCTCTGTGTCTCTACATTTAATACTCCATGAATAAAGAGCATAAACAAAGTAGTTTTTAGTTGATAGAATATGATTCTGCAGGTGTGAGTTTATACATTCAGATGTATGATGATGATTTCATTGTGATTATTTCTGCATTATTTTAGGTCAAGTACTCTGAAAGGTTTTTTGCTGTATATATTTTTCCCTCTGTTGGTAATGTCACTGTACAGTACGCCTTTAATCTATACAATGAAAACATCAGTCTGTAGAGCACACAGGCTTATATTGTACACCCCCATGACAGAATTAGTGTGTAATCCTCATGTGTGTGTGTTTCTGCTGAAAACACACTGTGACACACATTCTGTTGAGTTAGTTTTCACACTGTCTGTATAATCACCAGTAATAGATATGTAATATTTACTCTAATATCTTAAGCACAAACCTTCAAATTCTTGTCCCTTATAGAAAAAACACATGAATTTCATGTGCAAAAACACATGTGATCAGATAAGTAAAAAGCAAAAGGAATATTAAAAGGGTGAAAAAGATTTTCTTAATATGTTTTCGTTCATTTGTAATTCTTAATATTTAAATATTTAAGATTTAAAGTTAATAGATTGTTTTCTATTTATATCAGCCAAAATGTCTATATTGGATTAACCTATAAACAGCTGGTTAATTCATAATCATATTATAGATTGTATAATATTATATGAATGTGGTGTGCCCTGCTCTCTCTCTCTCTCTCGCTCTCTCACTATGAAACTGAGGTGACACAAAGTTTATGTTAGCATACTGAACTCTCTCTGAACCTGCACAAGTGTGTGTGTGTGTGTCCACGCAGCAGGAGGGTACAGCATGATAGTTACACACACTCACACACACATTTCTGTGTGTGTGTTAATACCAGAAGTGCATTGATATTGTTTTATCATCAATATTTAAAATGTTTTAAATGCTGTTTTAGTTGTGTGTACATGTGTGTGAGAGTCTGACTGATTACACAGCTTCTTGTTTCTTCTGACCTCAAAGTGCTGAAGCATAATACACTGTGTGTATTATGCTTCAGCAGTGTGTGTATGTGTGTGTGTGTGTGTGTGTGTATATGTTTTTCGAGCATGTATAAATATCATAATCACACATACCGTATGTAACATGCACAAAGAAACAAACTCTTCCAGTTAGAATTAATGTACTGGTGCACGTTTTAATCAGACTAATACACTCTAGAAAACTTTTCACTCAGGAACTCTATATAGCCCAGAAAGGTTCTTGAAGAGGATTCTTAGCTGAACCAAAGGTTCTCTATCGTTGTATTTGCAGGCAGCCATATCAGCTGCACCCTAATAATTTTATAACATTTGGACCACTAAAATTGTCTTCAGAAAATATAAGAATATCTTATTAATATATTTTTATGAATTCTTATGTACACAACTTTACCAAGGTTCTGTCCTTTCAAGATATCTTCTGTAATATTAATACGCTCTGCTCTTCAACACATCATTCCTGACACTGTCAGAGTGCTTTAATCGATGAATATTTGATCAAGTCACATTCACTTCTGTGTGAACGCTAGCTGAACCTGTGGGGGGGCGAGGGCAAGCGAGGAGGCGTGTTAAGCCCTTAAACACATTCTTCCTCTGGTGTGTTTGGAAACATTCAAGCGCTTTTAATATGGAGAGTAAACACACTGTGACCTGTCCATCTTAGGTGTAAGGGCCTCAAGGAGGTCCCAGCAAACAGTTTTAGGTTGTAAGAATGTTTCTGTATTTCATTTAATCAACATTTCCATTAAGTAACAAAAATGGTAAAAATGTTTCTTTTGAAAGCTGTAGGAACGTTCAGAACGTCCAGTTCACACAACAAACGTCTTAGAACCATTGCTTGTTTATAAGAACACAATTCAAACATTTTTAATTCTTTTTTAAAACACTCCACTAACAAGAATAACGTTTTTGATTTATGTTATATAATATTTAAAAAAATGTTACTACTAATGTTACTGTAAGAATAGTAACTTTGAGAGAACTTTGAGAATGTTAACCAACGTTTTCAGAACGTTCCCTGTTGGAGTAACGTACCTCCAGGACAGACAGAGGACATCTGTGGCATTCAAAGGGAGGTTCTGGGATTGAAGAGGTTTAAACGGATGGGCGAGCAGTGTGGCCACTTTAAATGTGGATTAAAAACGATACATTAGACAAAACCGTGTAATGGCTGAACTTTCAGCCTCTGTTTGATGTTAAGCTGAATTAAGACAAAGAAGGAAATTTAATCTTCAAAACAATAGAAATGATGCATTACATTTTGGCGCAGTGTGCAGGCAGACAGGCGAGCTTTGAGGCTGTGTGATTTAGCACACTACTGCAGGACAAGTCATGTGTTGTAGTTTTACATTTGGGGTTAAAGATTTGAACAAACCCGCTGATCTTGAAGGGTTGTTTTGATTTATTTTGAATAAGCTCTAAGCTGCGCACACATACACACATACACACACTATTAGCACCCTGGCATGCTCTGTCATCCATTATTTATGTCAATCATGTTGTGACAAGATTCATTTGTCTGTTTTTGCCTCTCGCTACTTCTGTGACACACAGAAACAAACAGGCTGATGGCAAACAGGCTGGAGGATTGTGGTAAAATCAGATTTAGTTGTGTTGAGGTTAAGACCAACACCATTGTTACTAGCTCAGAGTAAGTGATCTAGACAAGCTACTTAATAAAGTGTTCAACTTTGGTATGTAAAGTCCTGTATTGATTTTAACATTTAAGTTATGAACATGATCCTTTAAATTCTGTAGAATGTTGAGAAGAGATGATCAGACAAACCGGTGAAAACATCCTATAGACATGAACTAAAGCAGAGACCAGAGGCACAGCAGAACATCATACAGAGTTCATCTCATTCTTCTCCAGCACATCTGTCTGGATGTTTCTGTGAGTCCCAAAGATCCTGATTATCTGCTTCAGGTGTTGGAGTTAAACTGCAGATCTGTGGACCTCAGCAGACACCTCTGAACTAGAGTCTTTGTATCTGGGCTTGGTAAACAAACACTAGAACAACGTTTAAGCTTATTTCTCCTCTCTTTCCAGTAAAGACATTCAAATCATTTCTAAGACGAGGCATGATTATTTGAGAGGCACAATTACATTTAGTGTATTTACAAAGTTTTGTTGTTTATGCTTATAAACTGTTTGTCAATAAGATCCGAAAAAGAAACATTTTCTCTTTTATTTTTTGTTGTTGTTTTAAGCGTAATCCTCAACACATTTAGCAACATTAATCTAAATCAACATTTTTTACATGATCTTCTGGATGAACTCTTGTAAGCACACGTCATTGCAGTGCCACTGATGGCCACCAGAGGTCGTGAAAATGACAGTTTATGCTCTAGTAGACGTAAAGATTTTGATAAATATTGTAGCGATATTTACAGCTCACACACTGCATAAATCACTGTGTGATATGTATGTGCACCTTAAATAATAATTTAAATGTTTTAAATGTAATGTTTAAAAAATGTTTGTTTTCCCAGTTTAAAAGGGCAACACACACACTCCCTCTGTCTCACTCTCATAGGCTGTCTCTCTCCCTCTGTCTCACTCTCACAGGCTGTCTCTCTCCCTCTGTCTCACTCTCACAGGCTGTGTCTCTTCCTCTGTCTCACTCTCACAGGCTGTGTCTCTTCCTCTGTCTCACTCTCACTGGCTGTCTCTCTTCCTCTGTCTCACTCTCACAGGCTGTCTCTCCCTCTGTCTCACTCTCACAGGCTGTCTCTCTTCCTCTGTCTCACTCTCACAGGCTGTCTCTTCCTCTGTCTCACTCTCACAGGCTGTCTCTTCCTCTGTCTCACTCTCACAGGCTGTCTCTCTTCCTCTGTCTCACTCTCACAGGCTGTCTCTTCCTCTGTCTCACTCTCACAGGCTGTCTCTTCCTCTGTCTCACTCTCGCAGGCTCTCTGTCCCTCTGTCTCACTCTCACAGTCTGTCTCTTCCTCTGTCTCACTCTCACAGTCTGTCTCTCTCCCTCTGTCTCACTCTCACAGGCTGTCTCTCTTCCTCTGTCTCACTCTCACAGGCTGTCTCTCTTCCTCTGTCTCATTCTCACAGGCTGTCTCTTCCTCTGTCTCACTCTCACAGGCTGTCTCTTCCTCTGTCTCACTCTCACAGGCTGCAGGGTAAAGCTGTTGTTGTCACACATGGTGTTGTGTTGCTGATTAAATATTTGTTATCAGCTGCTCAGGTCAAGCGCACAAACAGGCAGTAACACGCTTAGATTAACACACACACACACACACACACACACACACACACACGTTTTCCTCAAACACTGAATCACAGACTGTTCAAGAAAATCTAGGCTAGTAACTAATAAACACCAATAATTTCCCACCTCCAAATGTCTGCACACAGCTTATAGAGCAGGAGTGGTTCACGTTTAACTCCAGCATCCTTTAGTATAATGTTAATGTTTATTCAGGAAACACTGTTTCATGAGATAAAAGAATAAGATGAAACAGAAACTTCATCTGTTTGTGTTGTGTTTCTGTCCTGGGACCTGTTATAGTGTAACACACAGATCTTGTCATTAGTCTGTTGTCACATCACTTAATTGGCTTTGGGCCTGTAGGCAGTTTATGGCTGTAAAGCAGCAGGATTATAGGAGGAGAAACTGTCGCATGTCATTAGGGTTAAAACGTCTTTCCTGTTTCAAAGCCAGAAGCTAGTCAGCCAAACACCATTAGCTAGCAGAGAGTGCAAACATTCATTCAGCTCTTTAAAACTGATTGAAAGATCATGTTGCAGCCTCAGAAATGCTCTGTTCTGTGCAGTTTTGAGCTTTCGTCTGTAGTTCTTGCCTCCAGCTGTATGACACCGAGCGTTAGTGTCCTCGTGTGTGTTATACACACTGCCCACATGAGCTGACCTTTCCACAGCAGCCCTCCATACAGCCATACAGCACTGCTGTATATAACCCATTTCACACAGTCATCCTGCTAGATTACCTGTAAATTACCAGAATGACTTAAATGTGGAAAAAAGAAATATTTGAGTTAGTGTTCATTATAGCACAAACACTGAGTAACAGGGATAAAAAATAAGAACAATCTGGCTTTTGTTTATGAAACTTCTTGATGAAGACGCAGGACTATTCAAAACTTCTAACCAGTATAAATAACCAGTATATTAAAATACAGAGTGTCTGGACGATCATCTGTATGACTGCTACCACAAACTCACTTCAGATAAAGATTTTATTAAGATCTGTGTTTGTTACATTCCATGGAAATTTCCTTTGTTTTCAAAATAATGCATAAAAATCTGCTCTGTAATGAATTAAGAGCTGTTTGGATGAATGTTTTATATTCTATATAGAGGAATGGACTTCCAGCAGTCAGACCCAGGTAAATGTATAATTTATGATAATTCATTTATTTATGGCATAATGTTTTTAATGTCTTGACTCACCGTTTGTTTCAGCTTTGTTGAGTGTTGCCTCTCAAAACAGATTTGATAGAAAGTTTCCTGGTTTTCAGTCTTTGGTGTGTCAGTAAGTGAGATCACCGCCTCATTGTTACATAAAGAGCCGAGATGAACTCTGTTACTTAAGCAGTGTCACTGTCTTCTGAGTTATCTATAAAAACAAACACGAGACACAAGAAAATCAAAAACTACCAGACTGATTTCAAAAGATACCAACCTGTACACTTTAGTGAGTCTGAAAATGAGTTTATTGTGCACTGACTGCATCTCAGTGAGTTAGTTTTTTCCTTTAAAAATGAAGACGTCACCAGCTATAAGTTCCTCAGAACACTTCTTATGAAAACTAGCTTGCTGTTCTTCACTCCAGTGCTACAGACAACATTTTCTCCTTCCTCATTCACTGGGAATGCCAGTGAGGCAGATGTTGTGATGACCTGCTCCCCTCTGCCCACCGCCCTGTGTTCAGCCCACAGCCCTGTTGTTTAGGGGTGACTGGTTCTGTTACTGTCTGAGTGAGCCTGCTGAGTCTGTAGGGTGTCAAAGCCCGGCTGAAGCCTGTCTGAAACACCACTCAGCTGGACCAGCTGGTTCTGAGCAGGAGTTAGAGCAAATTATGTCTTTATCTGGGTTAGTTATTGTTGTGGACAGGCCTGGTGAGAGTTTAGCGTGTGCTTTTTGTTCCCAAACAGATTCATATTGCCGTGAATTAATGTCTGATCTGTGACGGGTGATTGTTTGAATAAAGGGTCACTGCTGTGGATTGCTCAGATTCAGACACACAAAATGTTTCAGTTATTGTATGTCGATGTATTTTGTTCACACTCATACACACTTCAGTCATTCTGCTGTTCAAGTTTACTGTAATAACTGACATTACAGCACAGATGCTGCACTGAAACTGAACATGGAACATGTAGCAGGTTTAAACAGGTCCAGGTACAGCAGTGAGTCTCTCAGCAATCATCTGTTTACATGCTTCACACTGGACTCGAGTTCTGAACCGGCAGCGATTGGTGTGACAGGAACACCCGGGCCGGCAGCAGTGTTTACGCTCAGAGTGATTTTATTAAAACAGTACAGGTCAAAGCAACTGGACCATTTCTGTTAGCCCCTCAGCTCAGCCACAAATACAGTCATTCCCCACAGGCCAGAAGTCTGACTGACTCAGAGAACTGAATGTACTGCACTCGAGAGAGAGAGAGAAAACCTGAGGCCACTGTGAGCAGCTGAAAGCACCGCCTGTTTGTTTTCTACTGTTTTAAATGCGCTTTGATGCTTGAATGGCAACTGAGACATACAGTCTGATAGAGACACAAACAGTGTGTGTGTGACAGAGAGAGATACATATATATACTGCATATTTAATTTCTTTAATACTATTCACAGTGTGCATTGGGTATATATATGTATTATATATTTACTATTATTTTGCATATTTATTTTTATATTTATATTTACTTGTAAATCTTTTCACATGTATTTCAAGAGACATCTAGATTCAAAATATGAATAAATACACTTTAATAAATACACTTTACATACTACACATCATTCATTTCCTGGTGAACACAGTGGAATTAATGTTATGCTGTTCTTGAAACACCCACCAGATGGCATTTATTGTTATAATTTTTATATCAGTCAAGCGGTTTATCATTTTCTGTCAGCTTTGGTGAAGACATACAGACCACACTCTGGAATGAATGAGAGGATAGGTGAAGAAAAAACGTTTTTACAGAAGCCCTGCCAGGACGGATCGCAGTTAGTATTTGAGATGTGACCTCTTTCTCAGAGAGAGAGTCTGCTCTCTGGCCTCGGGTTTGTTTTGATCTCTTTCTGCTTGTGTGTACTGACAGGATCTGAGAGGATGAGGAGGTCTGTGTACTGTAGCGGAGGAACCCTCCCGGCCCTGCATTAAACATCCTAACCTTTCTATCTCTTCATATCAAGCATATACAGGCCAGCTCAATTCTAGAAAGAAGCAAGGATCTAATTATCATCTGGGTTTATTGTGTGTGTTTGGTTGCATGTGTTTGTGTGAAGAAAAGCAAACAAACGCTCTCCTGCATCTGTGTGTTTGTCTTGTAATCTTCTTGCCTGTTGGTACAGTCTCTGTCAAAACTCATTTAGCTGACAGTAAACTTTGTTTGCACACAGGCATGCCAGCACCCTCGCAGCCAGAAACACCAACTAAATCCTTAATGCCCCCCCAACAGGGGGCATCTGTCGTGTGTCTATTAAAGCACTTGTATTTTTAGTAACTTCTTCATGTCTTGTGATTCTGATGACATATAACAGATACACACCTGTACCCTAATGGCTTACAGTAATGATACATTTTTTTAGTGTTTGTTTCATAACAATGTTCAGTTCCCTGTTGCTGCCCTAAAAATCACAGCTCATATTCAACAATTACAGTTTTAATAAACAGATTTGTTGCACATGTAGTAGATTTGTTTATGCTCATAGTTCCACACCTTTAAATCAATGAGGTTACATCACTGATGGAGCAGTGTGTGATTGCTGAATTTGAAGAAGCGGATATATCTCACTTACAAAGGATGATATATAATATTTAATAGTAATATTGTGGAATGGGACGAGACCCCAAAACATGCCTGATATTGTCTTATATTGATATTTGACCTTTTAACTTTATGATTTTTTATGATAACGTTTGTTCAGGTCTTATTAAATAGTTAAACATTAAAAATACTTCATGATTCAGGAATAATATAAATGTTTACTGAACCTTGAAAAATATATTTAAAATCATCAGTAGAAGTAATGATAAAAATGGTAATCCTTAGAGTAATTTAATCAAGTTAAATTAACATTTAACTTGATAACTAGTCATAACATTTTAGTTAATTCATGTAAGACTAACATTAAGCCTGAATTATTTTGGCATGTGCATTTTGGAGTGTATCTTTCCTCATGTAGTTCTGGCATGAGAACACACATTCTCTCTTTTGAGCAGCATCAATTGTTATAAATTCACGAAGGTCCTGTACAGTTGTTTGAATTCTTCCTCATTATGTAGCTAGTGTAGATTTCCTCTGATAATAAACACACACACACAAGTGCTTTTGTTTCAGGTAAAGAAAAGCAGTGAAGCAGTGTGTGTTCGGACAGAACTGACCTGTCATGAGTTTGCAGTTGGTGACACCGCAGTTAAGGCAGAGAGGAGAAAGAAGCTGGTGTATTTTTTGAAAGTGTCGTTTTGAAGTCAATGTTGTTTTCATCTGACTCACAGATGTAAGGAACTGAAGCATAAAATCTGGGGGAGGGAAGCGGCCCAGCGGTTTTAACTTGATATTCTGTGAATTCATTACTGATCCCCATCCCAGCGTGTGACGACCCTCAGACAGTCTCAGGAAGGTGGAGTTGTGTTCGGCTCTTTGTGTTTTACAGAGTACCGTAACACTCCACCCTGCATGAGCGCACACACGCTCTCGCTGCTTGTTTTCAGAGGAGCTTTATGAGAGCTCTTGTTGAGTTACACATTCTTTATGAAGTTCTCAGCTGAACCTTAAAGCTTTTGGGGCGCTAAAAGCCCTCAGGGTGTCAAAGGAAACCAAGCGATGTAGCTTCTGTTTGAAGAAACACTTCACAAAATAAAAACTCGTTTGTTATTCCTTCACCTTCATGTTCGTTCCAAACCTGCAAATCTCCTTGTATTCAGTTTTTCTCAGTTGAACACAAAAGTAGAAATGAAAACAAACTTGAAAACCTCGTTGATGACAACTGCACATTGTGTAAAATTCATTCAAGTTTCTGCTTTTGTGTTTCACAATGCTATTAACAGTATATGGTTTGTACTGACATAAGGTTGATTAAATACAGTTGGGTGTGATGTTCCTTTAAATGGAAGCTCTCGTCATTCTCTCCTCAGTTCTCTATTAGCATCTGCGTGTTCCTAATGAACTCGGGGGTCTTGTGAGGTCGCCAGTGCACACGCAGTTAAATGTTTTTGGTACACTGCTCCGGTCGCAGACTGTCTGCGCAGGTCAGACCGCTGCCGTCGGTCCCTCCAGAGGGAAAAGTTGAGTTTTTGTGCTTGTGTTGACAGCTGCGTTAAGTGTGTTTGTGCCAGAGGAACTCAGGAGGCCCTTAACAAGACCACTTGACCTACATTAGCACAGAGAGTATGTAAACTACAGAAATGTCTGGTGTTTTGGGGAGAAGTGCTGCACACAGACTGTTGATTATTGATGTTTTATTACTTCAGATTAGTTTTTTGATTTGTTTTCCTCAGATAGCAGATCTAATGTAGGTACATACAAAAATAAAAGTGTTGTCTGAAACTGTCACTTCCAATCAGATCTGCCTTTACACTGCTTACATGAGTTCAGAGAGTTTTAATGTGTCCACCTGGAAACAAAGTCGAGCTTACCAGGAAAAACTAATCACTGGATTTGGCTGCTTTCCAGGTTAGTAACATGAGTTGTGTTTTCAAAGGCACTTTTAATTAGACATTCAAAAGCTCTGCATATTTCACTTATTTTCTGAGTGATGCCTGTGAAAGTCAATTTTTGACAGCAGTTTACCATTGACTTTGAATGGCCAGGAGTGGACAATGGTGTTGGACTTTATTATGGTTTTGTTTATTAATTATGATTATATTTATTGTGAATTTAACCGTATCTGATCATGTGGATCGATAAGTGCTCCAACATTTTCTTATCAAGTCACATAACAATTTCCTCTTCTGACCATTAATCTTAGTACTATAACACGCTGTTTTGAAATCTTGTACAGTTTGTTTCATTTGTCTGGAACAGCTACATTGTCGCAGCAGAAGTGATGAACTGTGTTTTTGAGGACATCTGGCGCCCTGTGTTTTGGTACACGAGCGAGCACAATTTTCCGGTGCATCGTTTTGCAGAGTGTTTGTGGATGTTTCTTGCTTGGCTGGAGCTTGTGAGTAAAATTACCCAGCAGGCACAGCGGGGCAGGAGAGATAGAGAGCGCTTGACTCGACCGTGGGTGGCTGTCTCTCCGCTGTAAATATTACATAACGAAAATAAGTCTAGTAGGCAGGCTATAAAACAATTGTACACTGTGTACCGACATCAGCGAGCGACACGGTCTACAACAGCGGGAGAGATTAGTTAGCAGTCAATTGGCCCATTCTGAGACAAAAGAAAACTCAAACGCAGTCTTCTCCCAGGCAAATGTCTGTTGGCAGATGAGTCCCCCCCCTCTGGTTGGGTGTCTAAAAAAGGGTTCAGTGTGCAGTGATGATGAAGAGGTTAGACATGTTTATCCAGAAAGAGCCCACGGTCAGTCTGGCATGAGGAAGTGGAGTTATCCGCATGGCGAGGAGATCGCTGCAGAACTGCGCCTGTGAAATAGCTTTGATTTCTGCACCTGTCACTCCATTTCTCATCTTTATATGAAAGCGAGGGTTTGAAAACAAACGTCACAGCGATTCTGACTTGAGTTGATTTGATTCTTGTGAACTAATCGCTCATGCACAATGTGAAATCAGAATTCACCTGTTTATTTCCTCAACACGTATACTTTTACTGTGAGTCTTACTGTGAGCGATGTCAGAGAAGCAAAAGCTGTGACTGTTTTCAAACAGGTTTTCCATGTCTGCCATTGGTCGTTTAAACAGATGGCCCCTCCCAGTCCCACAGCATTGGTTATTGGTTTGTGTTTGATATGGTTGCAGTGTTTACATGTATTTATTTTTTAGGGGAAATTAGCATATAAATGGTTCAATTATTGTTGTCTTTACATATGAAGCTACAACAGGAGCAAGTATTTTGACATGGAAAAATGACACATTTAAATTGATTACGTTTAAACTGTGTGTTTAAAGCTGGGATGTCTTCTCTGTTAATCTCTGAAGGTTGTTGGGATTTTATTCTCTGGTTATTCTATTTTTTCATCAAGTTTTTTTGCTGAGGCTCATGAGGACACAAAAGCTGTTCACCCGTAAACGTTTGAATAACAGAGACGTCATATGAGAGATTTGATTTTGGCTGGTAATCCTCTCTGCCAGACTGCCCAACGTACCACCAACATCTCTGTAATCTCACCAGAGCTCATCCCTGCAGTGACAATACACTGATAACACACACACACACACACACTTCCTCATAGCTGGATTCTGCTGCCTCTGATCTAATTCTTACTCAATGTGGGGTTGAGCTCTGACAGGCTCAACAGAGCGTCTTGACCTGTCCACCGTTTTGCCCCATGTAGAGGCAAATGACTTGTGTACATAACAGTCAGTTAAGAGGAATCTGCCACCTGTCACTGCGTGTGTGTGTGTGTGTGTGTGCTCTGTGTGTGTGTGTGTGTGTGTGTGCGCTCTGTGTGTGTGTGTGTGTGTGTGCGCTCTGTGTGTGTGTGTGTGTATGTGTGTTTCACTAACTGCATGATTTTTTTCTTGATTTTTTTCACACCTCTTGCTTTATCATATGTAGTATTTTTTATTTTCTAAAGTAGCTTTTCTTTATCAATTTTCTTCATCATGGGTTTTGATGTTTTCTTCAAATTATTATATATATATTTTTTTGCAAATTTCTTTCTACTCTAAAATTCCTACAATTACAATTAACTTTTCTTTGGGCATCCGTACAACTTAAACTAAACATTGTTTAAGTAATACTTAGTTTGAAAGTTATATAGATTTACTCATATTTTCAAACATGCTATTTATTATATTAATTATGTAACATTTAGTTTGTAAGTATGTTTAAAAGTTGTCTGTTTTTGTCTGTCAGGTGGCTCTCAGTTTCTCAGGAGGACGTTCTCAATGATTTATGGTGATCAGACAGAAGTTCTCTTCACATCTAAACAGCTCTGAGACTGAACGTCCTGATCCATCTGTCCTAAAAATGTCACTGTCCTAAAATACAACATTAACACTCAAGTGTTTATCAACACGTAAGTACAGGCTTTCAAATGCCTGCCTCTATTTTTGAGTGATTGCCGTTTCTCATCTGGTTGATATGGGGTTAGACATAATCTTCTTTTGTGGTGTGCACTCGCGACTGTTGTCCCAACATTACGACGTAATCCATCAACTGCTGCTCCGGTTGTACTTTTGTTACATGTTAAAAGGCAGATCCCCAGAATTAGATCTCTGGAATTCAGATTAGTTGCTCTTAAACGAGTGTGAATCAAACCTTGATTAGATTGTGGATTGGCACAATGGCTCTTGGTTAGATGAAGGTGCAGAACCTCAGACATGCTGAGAGCAAGAGAGATTAGCGTCGACAGAGGAGGTGAACGGATGTAGGTCGGGATGTTCTCAGCTGAATTAACCCCTTCACTCCCGTCCCACCAGGGGTCAGTTTATGTCAAACATTAACTCATTCACCAGTGTTTTCAGGAACGGTTTTGTAAGGTTTTCTCACCATGTGACGAGTATTTCTGGATGTCTGATCTAATGGTTAATCTTCATGGCTGGATGTCAGTTTCAGTACAGCTAGTGTTTAGTATACTATATTCCACGATGCATTGTGCTTATTTTGTGATAATAATTTAGTTATTTTGACTCGCATTTTGATTATTTGATCAGGCTGTCTTTTTTTTTTTTACATAAAATGAATTAACAATACATCTTTATTTTTAAGATGATAACAAGACCCTACTCACATGCCATATAATAAGGTCATGTGGTAGATTAGAGCCTGCCGTTTCATTTATTATGTGGAAACAATAGCAGGCAGGAATCAGTACAGTACAGTATTCCTGAGCACGGGCATTGTCTTCAGTCTATAGAACTTGAATTATTGAACGGTATTTAAAGGGCTTTGGTCTGACTGGATGTTAATGGAGACCATGTTCTGAAACACACACATTCCCTGTCGATTGTCTGACAGTACACATACACGCCTGCGTCCCTCTGATCCATCAATACATTCACTTTAGACAGCTGACTGACTGCATCAGTGCTTCACCTCATGACACAGGCTCAGTCTGGCCTCTGTGTGCCCACACAGATCTGCACCCATCCGCATGCAAACAAACACAGGCTGAATGCCAGAAACGAGCAGAGCTGTTTGGACAACAGCTTTACAGGACAGGAAAACAAAGTGTCCGATCCACACGCCAGCCACAACACGAGACTGTCTTAAACATCATGCCTCGCACAGACAGAGCACACAGAGACTCATTTATTCAGACCTGTCATCTGAGAGAAGGACAGAATTACTGACTGCTGTGAAGGAGCTAAAAATATATTTGTATTATATTTTTGATTTAATAAACATTCTCACATTTCCATTTGTTATTTATTGGGTCTGATTATTTTACTATTACAGTAAAATGCTGACGATGGTAATAATACTAAATAATCAATTTGTGCTCCCAGCATTGTAACTGGTAGTTTAGGAGTGAGTTTGTTTTAGTTTCATTTTTGTTGTAAATGAGTCTCATTCTCATGCTCATGTTGGCTTTATATAATCAATGAAAATCTGTTTGTGGCGTCCCCACCCGAGCAAACGGGTCACTGCATCATGTGACTCAGAGCTCACTGGTGCTGAGGAGTCCAGAGGTCAGTGCTAAATGCTTGTTTGCTGGCTCAAAGGGTCAAAAGAGGCCACACTAAAGTTTATTTGGTCTCTAGATGGAGTTGGGTCCCTCCGTCAGTGTAAGTCTACAGGATCTCTATCTCTGTAGATAGAGTCCAGCAAAGTGCAAACACTGTTTATTTGTTTTCTAAACATAATTTGCTCCATGTTTGTTTCCTTTCAAAGCTTTTCAGTATGACAGAAAGCACAATTGTGGAGAGGGTAGCCTGCAGTTCCATGCAGTGACCTCTAGAGGGAGAAAATCTGAACAGCCCAACACCAACCTCTGAACATCTATCAACACTATCAACTATTTGGTGCTATATTCATAAGCTGTGTGTGTGTGTTTCTGAAACACAGAGGCCAGCAGCACAGCAGAAGGTTATCTGCGTTTCTCCTGAGACGACCTGCTCACCTCAAAGTCTGTGAGTCGACAATCATACATTTACGCTCTGTCACTCTAATGTGTGTTGACATGTTTTATAACATTAAAGAGAGGAGGAGGGGTTTCATAAGTGACACACTTTATATAACCTGATACACTGTGAAGAGTCATTGAACGAAGGCAAAGAAATCTTTACTGCCAACCTAATATGACTGTTCTTACCCCACATGAGGTAAAACTCTCCCTGTTTACTGATCAAGATGTTGAAAGGAGCTTATAAAGTAGAATAATATCTCATGAATATTTTAAACTCAGTGTCACCAGCATCAGTTTGTTAAAACTGATCTTCCATGTTTTAAAGTGATAGAATAATATTTATACTGTAATGCTGTACCAGCACTTAAATGAGTTAATAACTTTAACTACATAAATCAGTCCTAAAGGAAAAAGAGTTAAACTAAAAAATGTAATTTCTTCTTCTTCTTGAAAGTAACACATATGTAGTTAATATTATACACACCGGTTATTTTATCTGTTTGTTTAAGCAGCCGTTTTTGCAACCCTGTTACCAAAAGTTTGACGTTTATCATCAAAACTCTGAATGGGCAGTTCAGGATCACACAAGTTGGTTTGTGGTTATCGTTCCTGTATATATATTTTAGGTTTTGGGACATAATGTGGTAGCAGACTTGTGCATGAAACAGCTTCATGTTGAATTTAAATTGAAGTCAACCTACTTCCCATGATACTGTATGAAAATGCTATTTTAGACAGTATTTCATACAAAATGTGACGCTTATTGAAGTGTATTTTTGCTAAATGTATCAACTATATCATTGTATAGACTCTTGGACCCCTGCTTTAGAATATTTAGAGCTGAAAATCTTTTATCGCTGTATGGTGGCACATTAAAGCTTAAATCAGTCACAATATTATTGTAATATTGTGGGAATATTTTTGTGGTGGGGGGCTGATTGAACAAGCTCAATTGTGTTCAGACCGCTTTGGCTGTCAGAGTGACGAGATGTTAACACGACTGAATGAGGGGGGACTTCTACTGAATAACAGAGACCCCCTCTGCCTTAAAACAGGCTGATATTTAATTTGGAAGATAATTACTAACATAAAAACAAAGTTTGCTCTTGGGTTGCAAAGAGAGTTTAATCAGACATGCTACTCGTCCATTTTAAAGGGTTCAGTCAGTGTAAAGTTGTTAACAGTGATGGTCTGATGATTTCTGGCATGTTTTCCTGGTATCTGCTGAACTGTGTTGTTGGATGTTGATGATCACAGCAGGTTTTACACTCATTACGAATGTCAGAGGCTTTTCTTCACAGCTTGGCCACAGATAAACTGTGTTTCTCCAGTGTGATTTGTTCCTCATGAGCTGCTAACTCACTGCTAGCACTGTACAGATGTTAGAATCATAGCTGAAAAAATCTTCTGAGCTGCCACAAGCGTTCACGGGTTCCTCCAGCATCATGCGCGATTATTGGTGTTTGTTTAACCCGTTCACCTCCATTATGGGCGATTCAGAAGCCTCCCACCCTCACACTCGGACCCCATAAGGAGCAGAATGCCCTAATCATTACCCTGATTCATTTACAAGTCATCAAACACGCCAGGAGACTCTAGAGAGTGTTACTGAAGACAGCCTGTGAGTTAAATAGCAGACCTACAGACAATGTGCACACAGAGAAATATAGAAGGTTTCTATTCTGTTTAATACCAGTGTATTTAGAATTGTATCCATGTATATTGGTTAATTGGTCAAATGTAACGTATATATAACTGTATTTATATGTCTTTGTATGTATGTATGTATATATATATATATATATATATATATATATATATATATATATATATATATATAGTATGTATATATATATATGTGTGTGTGTGTATATAGGATTAACAGAAATATTTAGGAACTATTTCTAGGTCACTAATCTAATTAACTCTTTACTAAAGCTCGGAATTCCTTATTTCCAGTGAAGCACACAAGATGTTCTTTAAGACGTTCTTCAGACTACAGTGAAGCAAAGAGGTCAAGTAAAAACAAACACACACGTGGCTAATATTAAGTGTAAATGTGTAGGCCACAACAAAAGCAGACCGTCTGGAAATCTGAAACATTTGTTTGTTCAGATTTTTTCTATTTCTTATTGTCATTCTTGTTATTTTGTTATATTGATGTATTTTTATATTTCAGTTAGACCTTTAAACACCTCTTGATTTATGAGCCTGGAAAATCATTTTAATTTGACATTATATAAAGATTAATGAACGACCGGCCTTTTAAAATCTTGAAGGAAAACTAAACAATAAACAATCACTCTTCTGTTCAGAAAAAGGAATATAAAATTTGGACTTTATCCAGTGTGTTTTTCCAAGGTGCAAAACTCTTAGAAAAACAAGAGTTAATAAAAAAAGAAATGGCAGATTCCTACCTTCTGAATGAAGTGTGTTTGGTCGATAGCGGACACTGTGGGTTCATTCTCAGTTCTTTTGGGCAGAAAGACTCTTCTCAGATGATCTGTAGGGAACACACTCTGTCTCACTTCACTTCCTCAGGGAGGATCCAGAGAGAGATCTGCTGAAACACAATCACAAAGATTTATGTTGGTGGGTTGTTTTCGACAGGAACATTTAATTGTCTGCATGTTTTCTTGCATGTCACGTTATTGTGTATACAATAATACTAACTAACCTTGATGGTATTAAACAGCATATAAAATGCATTAACATCATATAAATACATTATAATATACATTATGATATACATTATGAACACATATTAACACATATGAGAAGATGTGTTTTGCTTTACAGCATTATTTTTGGTTCAGATGACACTGGTTAGGCATTAAGTAGACTTAACTTATTGTGTAAGTATGATGAAAATAAAATTAAATTAGATGGAAAATAAATACTAAATGTACACATTTTTACACTTCACATTTTTTAATTTATGATGTATGCATGCTAGTTTCTGTGATTAGGAGAAACTGTGTAAATTCTGGAGGAAAATACAGAGAAATGTGAAGGGTAAAGATGTTCTGAGAAATAGCAGATAGCTGAACAGGTCAGAGTGTTGTGAGGTTTCATGAAGAGACGTTGAAGACCCTTGACTCCAGCCAATTTACAGCTCACGAGTAACAGACTGTGAAATGTGTTGACGTTAAAACCCCAGAAATCTATAAGAACTATAGCGTCAGGTTCAGCAGAGAACAATGTTAATGTCCTTCTGTGTCTTCAGTCTTTCTGATGTCATGCGTGAACGTCTCACAAAATGGCGTCCTGCAGCACTGATGGGAAACGGCTGTAGTAAATGGCGTCCATATATACATTGAGCAGGACTGTGTGTATATGTCACAGTATAGTGTTGGACATGTGGAAAACAGTTTTCAGAAAACAGTGTGAGTTTGATGTGGTCGGCCACAAAAACACACACTTTTCAATTTGGTTTTGCTGAGTTTCATACAGGGCTTGCAGTATAGTGCCCACAAAACTATCTGACTTAATATTTTATGTGCATGCTGTTCCTCTTAAAATGAATTAGAAAATTAATTTTGACATATTTGTTGCCTAATGTGCTATTTTCTGTGCTGTTAGAACTGGAAAATATTTTTCTTTTTTAAAAATGAAAACTGTTGGGTAGACAGATTTAACACTAACTTTGTGCTCAAAGGTTAAGACTTTTTTGTTGAATTATTGTGGATTTTGAGGTTAAAGTTGTATACAGCCTTGTGCTGTGTTATTTTACGTATGACACTCAAATCTTTCATTAAAAATAATGTTACATGAAACTAATCTTTTTATGTCACACACTGGCTTCTTTACCTGTTTCAGTAAATTGTAATCTGTTATGTGTTTAGGTATCTGTTATTATCTGTTATTATTTAGGTATCTGGATTCTTAGCTTTGGCAGCATGATATTGTTTACAGTCGTACCAATAAAGGAAACATGATTGAGAAAACTCTGATGAGCTGGACTCTGATAGCCGCGGATGTGGATGTATTACATCATACATGTTTAGACAGTTCTTGTCTGTTTTGTGAATATCATCTCTGTGTTTGGTCTCTGGCCTGCAGGGTGGTTGTTCAGATCTGACCTTGTGAGCACATTATACCTGTGTAGCTGTCCTCAAACATTATGACTTGTTTATTGCCCTGCTAACACCACAACACAATCTGTCTAGCTTTCTTCTAGAAATTAATTATCATTCACTCATTTTCTGTATGCGGTTCTGCTGCGGTCTGACTTCAGGTCTGCCAGAAACTGTGGTTTAATTAAAATCCTCATAACACTCTTTAATCAGATCTCTGACAGGTAAAACTCTGAGTTTACTCTGTCTAATGCGGTCTGAAGCTTTCGGCAGGTGTCTCGGCCCCCGACCAGCTCTGAAAACTCTCTCTTCCGCTGAGAGAAAAGAACTTTAGGAAATGAAGAGCAGTTTTTGTTATCAGTGACCTGAAGAATAAGCTCTTAAGTCTTGCATTGTCATATATATATATATATACATATATATCTGCGCACTGGAGATGTTGGGCACATGTAGGTGCTTAACAAAAGAACAGGAAGCAGAGCAGATTCCCAGACTTACCAAAAGCACACAGTACTAACCTCTCTTGTCTTTGTTCACAGCTTTTGTTGCTAATTGAGGGCAAATATGTTGTATGTTGTAAATTAACTGGCAGCATTTTCTTAGAGAGATTTATGTTGAATTAAGACTCAAACAAATGTGGATTATTAACTAATTCTTTGTTTTCACAGTCTATTTAAGACAATTAAGCCAGTGTTTAGCAGTGGAGTTAAAGTTCGTGTAAATAGTTACTACATTTCTAAATTGTGCCATATAACATTACAAATCTGTTGTGACGTGTTTTTGCCCGAAATATAACAGAGGAGCACTTGAGATTTTGACGCTTTTTTCCACGTCAGATCCCGAAATAAAGACAATGACACAAGTACTGAAATGTACCGATTGTTAAATACTGATTTATTTGTTTTTTATTAGCTTTGTTCCAACACACGTATATTATTTTATTTTAAATTGTCTTTATTTTTTAAAAACATTTTAATTCAGTTTGAAGGCACAATGCCTGTCGTATATAAGACAGACTCATAGATTTTGTTCGTCTTTTATTTTGCTGATAATAACATCATACATTATTCATGAACAGAGAAGCTTATTTATATAATATTTAAACGTTTTCCTTTTATAGCCTTTCGCTTGTTTTATTTATATTTTGTAACCTCTGCGTTCTCCGTTATCATAAAGGTTTTGTTTGTTATAAAACACAAAATATATGTACGCGTTTAATATGTATGTGTTTACTAATATATTTACGCATTTGGCAGACATTTATATGAATGTGTTTACTGTGTTTAAGCTCTAAAATAATTTCCCAAAGACAATATTTTAATGTCGTTGTTAAAGCTCCTCTGTGTCGTTTGTGAAGTTTTAAAAAGTATAATTTTGCATTTCTATATGAAGAAGAACGAGCAGTACGGGGAACAGAGGAGTGTGTGCCTGAATGTCAAAATACATTTTATTACGTTTATTAAATAATGTCTTTAAACTGCATCATTTAGATCAATGGTCACAACATGTCACTCAGATGATACCGTTTTTAAACTATAATGGCTTTATTTCTGCTATATGTTTGTGTTAATGAATGGTAATGTCTGTATTTTTAGGCGTGCAGGTCCTTTGCTCTCCCACCCTCTGAAGACTGTGCTGTCCCAGCCCATTAATATTGACTGCAGGTCCTGTGAAGGTGTCTTGAGTTTTCTTTGGACAAAATATCGTCTATACCTCAGAGAGAGAGAGAGAGAGAGAGAGAGAGTCTCATATCTGCTGGTTCTTCAGGATGAGTGAAGGTGAACTCAAGATCATCTGGACAGTAAGTGCATTTTTATTAGCCTGGTGCGTTCATGTATCTAAATGTTTGGTCCAGTAAATATTGTTCAGTTATATCTAAATGTCTAATCTAAATCTAAATGTAATCTTAATATCTAATCTTATATCAGTATGTTTACACTGAATTCTTATAATGTAGCTTCCTGAATATTAGAGTTCGGCCTGTACTGATAAAAAGTGTTACATCCTATAATACTTACCAGAGATACGTATGTATATATATATATATATATATATATATATATATATATGATATGTGTGTGTGTGTGTGTGTGCATACGTATCTAATGAGCATTATGCGTGTTAATGACATAATGGTGAAACTGTTTCTAGGCCTGCTGCTGTTGTTTATAAAGGCCTTGATGTGAAAGTTGTCGTTTTGTTTCTTCATTACATAACGTGTTGTACAGGCCACAGTATTGTCAGTGTTGTCCAGCCTTTCACACGAACATTAAACTGGATAAATGCATCGACGCAGCTGAATGTGTCAGAAACGACGCTGTTGCTTTTAATACACAAATATCTCAATACTTTATTTCTCTGTTCTGAACGTGAGTCCAGGCAATATATGAAACCAAAATAAACTGGTACAAATGTCACACAATAAAGTAATGCCATCTAAAGGTGCAGAACTACAAATCACGTCAGCTGGGGTAGGGGTTGTTTCCAAATTAAAAAGGTTTTATTTCAGATCAAAATACAATGTTAAATTTAAAAGCATCACACTGGTCCTATTGTCTTTGGTGATGAAAAAATCCACAGGTACAACTTTTGTAATAAAATACTGTATTTTGTGTAAATATAAATATTTAAAATATAAAGACCAGACGTGCCCAAAAGTCCTAATGACAGAAAAGGTTGTGCGTGACAGTCTAGACATACAAACATAGAAACTCACACAGTTCATTTGATCCAGTGCTTGAAAACTTTAATTCCGCTGCTTTTCCTGCTCCAGTGCTTCATTACATGACGTCTCTGAAGGCAAAGGCCAACACTCACAGAAATGTTCATAAAACATTGCATATAGGTTTATATTTTTAACATAATCCAGGTTTGTACAATTTATTTCATTGCAATAATATTTTATCATTGTCACACCTGAGGCAGTCACGCGCTAACCCTGTCTAACCCTGATTTCATATATTAAGGCGCATTCACAGTTCTGGGACAATATATCTTAAATAAAACATAGAAGAATTAGTTTTACTAAACGAATAATATGTGCCAGCTATCTAATAACAACAGCATCCCTAGTACCAAGGGATGACAAACATATCCAACATTTTTAATAAATACAAAACCATCAATAACAAATGAATTGTCTAACTATAAATAATATTTTTTATAAAAGAAAAACAAACACATAGAGTTATTGCCTTTGGCATAACACCACACTAACATTACAGAATGGTTTCAGATCTTAAATAGACAAAGAGAAACCCAGACAGACGCACAGTGCTCGCAGAAGAAGAGCTTGCATGTTTAGTTGTGAGGACTCCGGGGTTTATAATGTTGGTTTGGATATTTCCATCAGAGAGGACGCGCAACGCTCAGCTGAGGAAAGAACCGGGCGCGACGCGTTTGTGTTGAGACAGAAGTCCACCGGAAAGTCCACCGGAAAGTCCACCGGACAGCGGCGGTGTGAAGGACGGTAAACTAGTTCTGAGGGAGTCCGACAGCAGCGGGGACGGAGAGGCGGAGATGCCGTAACCCGGTGCGCCCGGCAACGTCTGCGGCTGCTGCGCTCCCGGTACAAAGTATCCATTGTGCCCTGATAGTAATCCAGCCGCGGCGGCCGGCGGGGACACGCCGTATCCGTTTGACAGGTTGATACTGCCCGTAGAGGCCCCCAGAATAGGGCGGGACATATCCCCGTTACCGAGCGGCTCGACACCGGGGAGTAAAGATCCGTAAGCGTGTCCTTGGTTCAGAAATCCGTGCGTGGATCCGCTGTAGTGCGAGTGGTGCAAGGGCAGAAACGGAGAGAGCTGCCAGTATAACGGGTTACTCGGGCGTTCTCCCAGCCCGAGGCCGAGGGGCGCGAATCGGAGTCCCCTTTTCATCACCAACTTGCCCCTCGAGGTGGCCGAGCGGCGCCGCAGTTTGCCGGTAGTTCCGCCTATGAAAACATCATCGCTGGAGGGGTCCAGCATCCAGTAGTTTCCCTTCCCCGGATCATCGTAGTGCCGCGGCACTTTGACGAAGCATTTGTTGAGGCTCAGATTGTGTCGAATGGAGTTCTGCCAGCCCTGTTTGTGTTCCCGGTAATACGGGAAGTTTTTCATGATGAACTCGTAGATGCCGTTTAAAGTCAGCCTCTTCTCCGGGCTCTGTCTGATGGCCATCATGATGAGCGCGTTGTAGCTGAACGGCGGCTTGTCAAATTTCCCGTTTTTCCCCTTTTTGGAGGTCTGATCTCGCTCGTCCGAGTCTCTCTGTTCCTTTTCCAGACATGCGGAGCCCATTTCGGCTGCTTCCGGAGGCTTGTCCAGGTCCTGCACCGGAGCCGGGCTGCCGCGCCTCTCCGCGCCCGGCCCATCAAACTTGGACGGCAGCAGGAGACTCTTGATGCTGAACGACGTCGACTTCTGCACCGTGATCGGCTCGCTGTGATCTCCCATGCCGGCCAATAACCAACACACAAGATCCGTTTCTTACTTTAAAACAGATGAGGTCAGACGCGCAGCGAGTGGACCATGACATGCATGATAAAACTTCTGGGACGGAGGACGCGACGCGCCTGGAAACGAGAAGTTAGTGATTAAGCAGGACTCGGTCTTACCACCTACCTCACAGCAGAGGAGGAGGAGCTCTGGAAGCTGTGCAGTCTCAGCCTGACACTGCCGGGTGATGGAAACGCCTCGGAGCGCCACTCGCTCCAGAATAACGCGCGGAGAGCACCCGGAGTCTCCAACAGCACCGCTGCGTCCCTTCTGCGTCACACTCCGCTCACTGAAGGAGAGACGAGCAAATGCACACAACTGATCTGAGATCGACTGAAACGAGCGTGTAATGAGCATCAGTGATTAAAAGTCCTATTAAAACTGACATCCCGGAGTCGACTTTGGACCAGTAACGGGCAGACCGTGAAGCTTACAAAAGTTACTGACAACATTTGGGGTGTTTTCAAGAGGCCATCAATGAATAACAACGAATAAATGAAAGCCTTCACACATCATATTTATATATTATGTTGTTGATCTGGAACCTGCGGTGCGCGTAAAGACGCAGCGGCGGAGATGAGGGCGCCTCTAGTGTCCACTGATCCTGAACTGTCAGAGCTGCTGTTATTATTTTATAAACCACTGTTTTATTTACCAGTATTAACTGTGAGTGTTGTTGTGTCTGACAGCTGATTTCTTATAAATCAGAGCTGTGAATGACTTTCATTCGTTGATGGGCTCAGTTTTGTGTACGCAATGTATTCAACGTATTCACTTTACTGCAGTCCAAAAGAGAAAGACAGCTACATTATTTAAAGACTGTCACACACACAATCACGTTTATCAATCATCATTTAAACGAAACTTTTTCACAGCTTGGCTCAGAATGAACTTTTTTCTTATTTGGATTCTGTTTAAATGTTTTACGCACGCTTTGTTCACGACCCCTTTCCTGTTAGTGGTGAAACAAAAGATTGTGAAAGTTCAGACTGCTTGTTTCAAAATGATCAATAATTGAATTGTTGCTGAAATTGAATCTGAGCTCAGTGTGTGATAATGAACAGTGCAAGAGGTTAATAACACAAGCGCTTTATTTATTAAAAATAATACGCACATCTGAAGACATGGCTACATCATTTTGTACAATCTTGTTTTAATCGAATCATATTTAATACATTTACTAAATGAAAGACGTCCTGATAAACAAGCCGGGTTTACATTAATCGATCATCAATTAATCAATTGTTCCAGTATCGACAAAACAGTCAGACGTAACATCGCAAAGAAAAAATTCAAAGATGTATTATTACTATTATTATTTAAGCGTTAAATGCCAACAAACGCGTCGTCAGGCCAGAACTTCAATATAACCTATAAATAAATAACATATATATATATATATTACAGCACTTTTGTCCCTCAAACTGATTTAGTAATGTGTGATCTATATTATACAAAAATACTACAGATGAACCAAACAATGAATAAAAAAGATCTGTGATATCCTTTAGATAAAATGGATGATCTGATGCAATGTGTGAAAGAAACGTCTTGAAACTTTTGTAACACTCTCTTTAATTGAGTATTATGTTTATCATTATGATTTCATATTATGTCTGATCAGCATTGCAAAAGAACTGTACAAAAATTTTTTTTTGTGTTAATTATTCATTGGTGGGGCAAGCACAAGGTCAGCCCTGTCAAAATGTCATTTATAGTGACTGTTAAACAGCTAATGGAGCTTCATCTGGTCATAATGACCAACAATCTTAAGACCCCCCCACACACACACATGTAGATGTTTATATTGATGTTAGCTCTGGCTCACCCCAGGCTCTGTGTCAAATCATTCCCCAAATCATGTCATGCCTACAGTGAACACACATGATCACATGAGGACACACACAGGGTCAGATGCTGCTCTGCTGTGGACCAGAATCCAGTGTGTGTAGATGTCACATAATCTATGTTTCTGTTCTTCTACTGATGATCTTCTGTTCTGCTGATGTTTCTGTTTGTATTTCACTCCAGCATTTAATGCTGCTTGTTCATTACCATTTGTTTATTTGACAACAGAAGTGAAACTAAATCTGATCAAACCTTATCTGGGGACATTCAGTGGAAAAAAATGTGTAATAATTATATAAAATCATTCATTATTCTTTAAATGTAATAAATGTAAAAATGTTTTTCTATTAGTGTTTTGGTTAGTCTATCTAATTAATTAGCTAAGTAAATAAAATAGAGTGTCTATGGAATGTGCTAATTTAGTAAAGCAATTGTGTGTGTGTGTGTGTAAGTTAACTTAACCATATACTGGGGACAAGTTTGTACCCAAAAGTCAGCAAAACCTGATCAAATATATATAGCTTCTCCTTTTTAAAACGCTATATAAATATAGTAAATATTTTTTAAAAAATAGTAACAATGCAGTATTGCAATGGTAAAAGTTTTCTGTTCGGGTTAGAGTGTGGGTTATGGTCAGGTTATATTGTTTATAACTAGCTGTGTATAAAAACAATAGAAGCCTAGGGAATGTCCCCATTTAGATATAGAAGTAAACTGTGTGACTGTGTGTGATTTTGTGTGTTTATATACTGCCACTGTTATCAGTCTGATCTCTAGGATTATGGGCTTCTCTGTTGGGCATTACTGGCTCAGAACAAATCAACAAATAAGTGTGTGTGTGTGTGTGTGTGTGTTTATACACTGTTGTTCCTCAATCACCCATCTGTACATCTGCACAGCTGTGAAACTTGAAAATCCAGAGAGGAAGACACCATGCTGTGGAAATGTTTTAACTGTGCCATTTAATGTCACAATTTCTGCAGCCTCACAAATTCAGGATATTTAATAGTGCAGCAAAGACCCTTCTGCTTATCAAGAACTTCTTCTATGGTGTTTTCTTCCTTAATTTAATGAAGCTTGAAATACAGTATAAATGAAATCACCTATAGCTGTAAGGCTCTGGTATGTCAATGCTGACCTTTGAAATTGTGATTTTTAATGCATGGAAAGAGTAATCCACTTCCATCTGCACATGTTACAACATGTTAAAAACATTTAACCCGTCATGCGTCGCTTTACAGTCTCTGTCAATCCAGATGTCATTGGCTTATTGAAAAGATTTGTCTGTCAAATGACACCGAAATCCTTGTTTGCAAAGCAAAATACATCTTTAGTCAAATGTCAGTGTTTTGCTGTACAAATCTAAACTGTGAACCTGTAATCTCTTACTGTGAAGTGTGATCATAAACCTGCTCTGTGAGATAAAGATGAGAATATTCAGATCTAATCAGGATGTGAGGATTGTGTGAATTTCTGCATCTCATTATCTGTGGTTATTACTGTAATCCTGTCTGTGTTTTAAGTCATTGTGGGCTTAGCTTTGTGTGTGTGTGTGTGTGTGTGTGTGTGTGTGTGAGACCATGACGTCATGCTTTATAAACTCTCGCGAGAATGTCTCGAGGAATCGGCTGTTACTTGTGCTTCCTCTAGGTGGCGCACTGCGGCCCAGAAAGCGAAATTTATAGACGATTTGGTTTATAGGAAACACTTGTACACTAAACGTGTTATCCGTCATATCCTTAAAAAAATGAAAATCTAGCCACAGTAAGCTACAGGTTTCTTTAAGATGAACAGCTTTTCAAGGAGCTGAGATAGAGTATGTCATATGTACTGTGTACAATTCACATGTTTCAGATCCGATTTGGCTGGAATCATGTTTTTCTGTATTTTAAAAAACAAAACAAAAATAAATATAATGTTAAATTATTGTGTTGTTACAGATTGGACCGTTCAGGTGAGCGATGAGAAAAGTAACAGGCGTCACGTGACCACAGCTGGCAGCGATGGGGTCGTTATATAAGCAGCGCGGAGTCGCTTACATTTACGATTATCGCTCGTCTGAGCGTCTGTCGGGCTTCTCTCCTCGTCCTGTGTGCTGTCGTATCGTTTATAATGTCTTCAGGTGCCGCTGCTGAATATGTTTCTGTAGATTTTGAAATATTCGGGGATGTTCAGGGTGCGTATTAGACGAGTTTGAAGCGTTCACGCCCCGCCTCTATAAATAGATTGAGCTGCTTCACTCCAGAAAGTGAATTTCTGACTTCTGTCTCTCTTGTTTATTCGTTTGTGTGTTAGGTTATGTGCTCGTTGTTCTTCATCGTATGCATAACCAATATGCATTTATTGCCTGCAAATATGAATGCATTACTTATACATTTTTATAACCACATCAAATGTGAAGTAACACTTGACACATTTCATTTATGCAAACTTTGTTTCTTTGTTTCAGGTGTTTGTTTCAGAATGGTAAGAAACCTCTGAATAATACACATTAAGAAAGCAATTTTTATCACTATGCAGAACCTAACGAAATGTATTGTGTATTATATGTGTATTATATGTGGAGTGTATTATATTGTGCTGTTATAAAAATATCATGGTATTCTTTGAAATAGCACAGTACTAAATGCTATGGTACAGGAATATAGTAATCATTCAGTATTATGATATGGATTAATATCACCACTGCACTGTGATATCACCACTGTACTTTAACATAAGGGGACACAAATAACATCACATAAGGCTACAGTTAACATGTAGTTAGGCAGATTTCTGCTGAGCTTTTGTGTGCAGTGCTTTAAACTGATGAGATATCTGCTAAACGTTCTCAAATATTTCCATATGCGCTTCAAAATATTCATCAAATCAAGCATCTTTCTTCACCAGTGATATTAATTGGTGTTTTGTATTCTGATAATCTTCATATGGGGTTTCTGTCTATGAATGTGATTTTCTGTGTGTTCTGTTC